>PVIH01003940.1:0-149703 GCA_004025045.1 Sigmodon hispidus
GGCCGCGGCCACTCACCCGCTGGCAGCAGTTCGCGCGCCTAAAGGGCATCCGTCCCAAGAAGAAGACCAACCTGGTTTGGGATGAGGTGAGTGGCCAGTGGCGGCGCCGCTGGGGCTACAAACGCGCCCGGGACGACACCAAGGAATGGCTGATCGAGGTGCCTGGGGGCGCCGACCCCATGGAAGACCAGTTCGCCAAGCGCATTCAGGCCAAGAAGGAACGCGTGGCCAAGAACGAACTGAACCGGCTGCGGAACCTGGCCCGAGCGCACAAGACGCAGATACCCAGCTCAGCCGGCTTGCACCCGACGGGACACCAGAGTAAGGAGGAGCTGGGCCGCGCCATGCAAGTAGCCAAGGTCTCCACCGCTTCGGTAGGGCGATTCCAGGAGCGCCTCCCCAAGGAGAAGGCGCCGCGGGGCACCGGCAAGAAGAGGAAGTTTCAGCCCCTCTTCGGGGACTTTGCAGCGGAGAAAAAGAACCAGTTGGAGCTACTTCGAATCATGAACAGCAAGAAACCTCAGCTGGACGTGACGAAGGCCACTAACAAGCAGATGAGGGAGGAGGACCAAGAAGAGGCTGCCAAGAGGAGGGAAATGAACCAGAAGGGCAAGAGAAAGGGGGCCTGGCGGGGACCTTCGAGCCAGAGGAAAGGCGGAACGCCGGGCCAGGGAGATAGGAGGAAAGGGGGCTTGGGAGGCAAGAAGCATTCCAGACCTCCCGCTTTAGGTGGCCGGAAGAAAGTGCCGCACCAAGGTGGGAAGAGAAGGAAGTAGTATTCTTCCCACTAGACCTGCTGTGCACACTGCTGGCTGGTGCAGGAGGTGGCCGCTGCCCTCATCCTGTTTGAGACTAAAGGGACAGGATGGCTTCCCCTTAGGAGAGTCAGTGCTGGACTACGAATTAATACTTTCCCCATTGGCTGGACATTAAGGACGTCGTATTTTGAGAACGTGAGAATTTGAGAATTAATAGGTTCAGAATCAGGAGTAAGTTAACAGCCTGCTTTTTTATCTTGACTTTGGAAACTGGGTAAGAGTTGGTCAGATTTTGGGGCATAGTAGATTGGCTTCGACATTTTTGCATTATTTTTGTGGCAAAACGTGTATGTTTATCAAAGCAGGGGAAAAGTGAAAAACCAAGTCTACCTATGTTTTACAAGTGTTGTAAAGGTTATTTAATAAAAATATGACTGTACCTGGTGTGCCTTTTAACTTAGTGTCGGCGGAAGGTGTACATGAAGCCAGTGAGCTGGGTGCCAGTATAGAGTGTGCTTGAAAAAACACGAAGTAGTTACAGTCAGGCCACGTGTATTCGGAAACCTCAGAAGTTATTTTGACACTAACTATAGCATTAAAAATTAAAAGTATAGTACTTTGATGTTGTTAAGGTGATACGTTTGGCCAAAAGAACACATTGCTGTAAATAGTAGATTGGAACCATACTGAATAATGGGAATTAACCTTGTGACTCCAGAAAATACGTGTCATTTTGTTTATAACCAGTGTTTTCTGTTTAATTGGATAGGTTTTAGCTTTTAGCCGGTGCTGGGCTGGAATGCACTATGTAGCCTGGGCTGACCTGGAACTTGAGATTATAACTGAGCTGCCACACCCAGCAGGAGACTTCCATGTTTATTGCTGTCCTGGTTGTTTTTCGTTATCACTGTCTTATGTGATCTTAATAAGCTCATCTTCGCATAAATATTTCCTGAAGATTTTTAATAGCAAATCCAGGGCTGAGGGAGAAGTGTTTTCTTTAAAGTTAGTGTCCGCCCTACTTTTTTTGATCTGTTGGTTGATAGCAAATTTGGAATTGGGGGTTGGACTGTAGGGTGCTTTTTTTAGTGTTTCATATTTATAAGGTTTTTAGAATGTGCAAGGAAAACTCAAATCATTTTATAATAATGAGAATACTCAGTGTTACTGGCTTTGAATAATTAAGTACATTGTATTTTGCCATCTTTAGTGAACTCTTCTACTGGGGCATGGCAGATGAAGCCGGCTGAGCCCTGCCAGTTTATAGTTCTAAGTATTCATGAGGCTAAAGGCATCTTGAGAACCTAACTTTCAAAGACTTGCTTTGGGGGTTTTGATTGGTCAATTTTAGGGTTTTTTTGTTTTTGGCGGGGGAGATGGTTTTTTGATACAGCTCTGGCTTTAAAGTGTACACAAGGCCCTATGGAATTCTTACCATTGAGGCAATTTCTGAGTCTGCAGCTGGGGCAGTTGTCCTGGTTCTGATTCCTGGAAAATGGGCTAAAGCTGGGTCAGGTGACCTTGCCAAGCCAGTTGGAGACTGCCGTTTCCTTCTGGTGTCCGGCCCAGGATTGGCCAGCAGTGGGGGTGGAGCAGCCAGAGGACAAGGGAGAACATGGCTGCTACTGCCCGAGCCCGGGTCACACACTTGCTGAGATACCTGCAAAGCACAGCGTGAGTACTGGCTGCACCAAGGATGCCACAGTGTTTGGCAACCCCTGTGGGCACCCATCCGGGCAGGCAGGTGGAATCCCAGTACTTTCAGGAAAGCAGTACCACGGTATGCACTGGGCTGTGCAGGGCCAGAATTCATGGTAGGACTGGATGGTACAATGTGTGGCACAGTTATGATACTCCCAGAGGAGCCGACCTGGCCCCATGCAGTGAGACAAGCACTGTAGAACCTGGCCTTGTGGCTAAGAGAATTAACATATTCAAAGCGACACATATATAGTGGGTCTCTGTACTGAAAGGCTCTTTTCAAGGAATACAACAATGGAATAGCACAGGCTGGCTGCTTAGGGATCTAGTGAGGGGATGACACCTGTGCTTATCTCAGCAGATGAGTTGTAAAAGCGAAAAGACCACAGTAGTTCCCCTCCTGACCTGGTTGCTGCCAGGAAGGCTGAGCGTGTAAGCGAATGTACAAGTTCTAGAGTCAGCCTGGGAGACTGAGCTGACAAATAGAGAAAAGGAAGAGGGACTGGGAAGGAGTTCCGGCAGAGAAGAACCACACCAGAGAGAGAGTTGTAGTTCCAGGGCCCCAAAGTAGTGTAAGCCTGCCTTCCTAGGAGGCAGTAGGACTGAGCTATGAATAGGAAAACAGCTGGTGCATACTAGGTAGTATACACTGCACATGAACTCTTGATAGCAGTACATAATCTATCTTCTGGCATAAGGAAAAAACCATGAAAATAATGTGTTAGTGCCACATAGCTAAACAATGGCACAGCCATAGGTTAACTTAGCAATCCTTGTTCCCCAGCCTATAGTAAAATGTAAGTTATGTTCTATGAATAACAGAAAGCTACCAAAGCCACACATCAGGGTGCCTGGTGAGAAAATACTTCCATGGCCAAATAAACGTGGGGAGCTACTTATTGTATTGATGTCCATGCTGACGTGTGAAATGCTTTGAGGAGTCCTGCAGAAGGGATAAGGACATTCCTGTGTGTTAAACCTGTGCGTTCATACTTTGTACATATCCTTTAGAACATGTCTGGAGCAACCGCATGGGGAGAGTGCAGTTACGTGAGCGCACTGATGGCAGTGGGAAGAGAAGCAGGAGTATGAGATGAGCTCTGAAGCAGTCTATCTTACCCATGAGCATGTCTTCCTGCCTGTGTGTATGTCTGGGCATCACCTGTGCCTGCAGAGGATGAGAGAGGGCCTTTGATTCCCTAGAACTGAAGTTGCAGGGTTGTGAGCTACCTTGTGGGGTCTGGGAATCAAACCCAAGTCGTCTGGAAGAGCAGCCAGTGTTCTTAAGCACTGAGCCATCTCCAGCCCATCAGGTCACAAAGAAAGGGTTCTTCCCCCAGGTCCTCAGAAGACTACCCCAGAACTGACAGGAAAAAACGCATTTATTTAGAAGAAAAGGAAGGGGGATCCGAAGCAGGGAAATGACTAGGGCAAAGTTCATGGTGTGGAAGGGAGGAGAAAGGATTATGTTCATTTTTCAGGAGCTAAAATTCAGAGATGAGCAAGATGAGGAGCCAAGTGGTGGGGCTGGGTCTACCCTTTATTTGCTGCAGAAGCAGCTTTGAAGGAATGAGGAGGTCATTGTGAACATCCCCCCACCACACTGCGGCATCAAGCAAACAGGAGCAGCGAGGAGCTGATAGGAAAAGTAGTAAACATCCAAATAAGAAATGACAAGAAAGTGGAGAAGTATCCAGAGAAGTGTCCGATGGCTGAAGGCACCCCAAGGTGAATAGTGTGTACTGGATGGGCAGAGTGAGGCGGGAGAAGTGAGCGGCCGGGCCAGCAGGGAATCGTGGGACCCACAGAAAGTGCTGCCTGCCCACTGGGATACTCTGGAAGAGCTGTCCATGCTCTTCCCTGATGAGCCATCTCTCCACTTAAACCTATACCTTATATCAAGATCCTGGATGGTGGATTTGGGGGATCACTGGAGACCCCTAAACAGGGCAACCACATTCAATCTCTCCACTTTCAAATTTCTTGACTATTTAATTGGCCTATTACGGACAAGTGGCTGAGCCTAATTAAGATGGTCAGAGCCCAGACTCCTGTGTGAAAGGTTCAGAAATGAAGGAACCTGTGACTTGATTTCAGGGACAAAGTGGTGGTGGGATGTTCAGTGTGCTGGATGTAAGGAACCTGCAAATGTAGGCCAGGGGGAGAACCAAAGGATGAGCAGTCCCCGGGGTTCAGACATGAATCTTAATAGGACGGAAGGCTAGTGAGGAGGGAGCTGGGGAAATGAATACGGGTGGACATCCTCAGAAGACAAGAGAGGACCAAGCTAAGACTTTCAAGTGAGTTCGTCAGTCTTAGAACTTAAAATAACACGAATAGTGGGAAGAGGCAGCCATGTCCTCAGCATTGATGTCCTCCTGTGTCTTTCTTCCTTTGCTTCTCTTGTCCTTAGAAGGTATTTAATGCTGGCCAGGAAAGAGGAAGCTTCTCTGTCCCCTGCAGGAAGCAGGTGGCCACTAGGTGGCAGCGTCGCTCTATAATTTGTCTTGCCCTCGGGACGTTCTGAGATCCGAGAGTCATTGGCGTTAACCTCCCCTTTCCTCCTACCTTTTCCCTCCTTGGGTGTTTTAATTCCAGATTTGAATTTTGGCGCGGTGGGGAGGAGGCTATGCAGGCGAGTATTTGCCGACACCCGCTATGGCAAGCAAGGTTCTCTGAGCCCTAAAGAGAAACAAATGAATAGGAGAAATAGAATCCAGAAGTGGGGACTGTCCAAGAAATAGCGGATGTGTCCGGGAGGGAAGAGAAGTCTCCAGAAAAGAGAATGTGGAAAGTGCATGGGTGAAGAACCTCAGGAAGAAGAGTGCTGGGTGTGCATGCTGCAGAGCCAGGACCTGAGCCTGGGGCTGAGTTGGAGAAGGGTAGCTGACCAAGCTCAAATACAAAGCCACTTATCTTCAGATAAACTACTTTATCTGAAAACGTGAGAGAACTATGTAGTAAGTTCCCAGGATTAAGAGCTGAGTGGAAAGAGCCACGCGGTTCAATCAAAGCCCGGGAGCTGTCAGGGCTGGAGCCTCGGGAATCCAGGGCTCCAGCGGTGTGCGGTCAGCATGCTTCTCAGTGCCTGCAGGTCACAAGGCATCCCCTGGAAAATACCGTCATGCTAAGGATTGTCTAGGTGCTGACCAGACAGTGAGGACTTGGCTTTTGTCTTCGATGTCCTGTTGACTTTGGAGTATCTGTTGCTTTTTTTTTCTATACTCTGCCAGCAGGGACTCCGTTTAGTGTCAGGACTAGAATGTAGGGTAAGGGTTACTTTAAAGCCTTTCACTTTTGGCTTCCTGTTTCCATTTACATTTTCCTTTTTCTTTCCCCCCCCAGATGCCAGTGCCCAACACATTCTCACACTTACTCCCAAGGTAATACATTTTGAGTCATTACATCAGCTTCGCTTTTGCTTTCTCCCGTGAGCATGTGCAGTACATTTGGGTCAAGTGTGGAAAAGGGAAATTAAAGCACGTGGGAGGCTGTCTATTAAACGGTAATGCAAGCGTGCCACATAGCTGAGTGCATGATAGTTCGTGCTATTTATCCATTCTATTTAAAATGCAATATTTTTCAAAACTGAGAACACATTTATGATATTTTAAGAATGTTTAGGTTCTTCAGGAAGGAGGCTTTGGGGTTAGAAGCCAACTCTTAAAGCTAACCTAAAGTGATTGCTAGAACAAAATCTTGCCCATATGCATTTAAACCTTAATCCTTGTCAGAGTCTGTTCATTGTCATAAAGCTCAATGTAGCTTCAGCTCTGTCTTCAGGGTGTCACATGAATTATTAACACAGAAACCGATTTCGTCTTGGAAAGAGGTAAGCTATAAACAGAAAGGCAAGGAAAGAGAGGTTAGCCCATTCATGCTCCTGAGCAGAGGGCACGCAGGTCTGATGAGGAGTCAGTGACCAGGGCCTTTTCCTGCCCCTGAGGGCAGATGGGGCCTTTAACCACCAGCCATTGGGTGGAACCAGCCTTTAAGGCCCTTGGGAAAACAGGCAGAATTTTGTTTTCGATTGTTTTGTGCTAATTTTGGGTTGGGTTTTTTGTTTCTTTTTTTGTTTGTGTTCTTTTTTGGTTCTTTTGTTTGTTTGTTTGGGTTTCTTTTGCTTCTTTGGTTTGGTTTTTGTTTTGTTTTGTTTTGTTTTGTTTTTTCTGCTTGGGGAATGGCTTAAGAATAGAGAACTCCAACTTACTGTGTGACCTAAACTTTAGCAACATTAACACAAGTAGGAAGAATGTTTTCAGAGCCTTAGAGGAATCAGAGAAATTTGGATTTGGATAGGATGATGCATTTGCCCTCAGGGAATGATGTGGTGATGGTAATGTCTCATTCTGGTCTCTTTAACAGCTAAAAAATGGGTAGTGCAAATTGTTCTATTTACTTTCCTTTACCTTATGGCTGACCAGAACTGATTATAGAGAAGTAGATTAAAAGGAAAGACAAGAGCCCAGGAAGGAGGTTCAGCAGGAGAGATCATTTATCCATGGAAGCCTGTGCCCTGAGTTGGATCCCCAGAATTCACATGCACGAGGGTCTACTCCACAAAGTTGTCCTGTGACCCCCAGAGGCATGCTGTGGTACACACAGTCATCATGCACACACAACAATAATAACTTTTTAAATATGAAACTTATTGATGGCTCCTTATTGCCCCCAAATAACAAATAGCTTTAAACAGAAACTTAAGAAATCAGTTTTTAGTACGTTTTTGTAAATACGGATGTTCATTTTATGTACAACCATGAAATGCCTAGAAAAAAAAGTGTTTTTAGGTAAGATTTTAAGAAGTTTATGTTTACTGCCGGCTTTTATTATCAGGAAAGCCATTATTTAGGCTTTTTTAATACATGCTCTGATGCCATTCTCTGTGCTTCTAGCCCCCGGAATCTCACCTTCTGGAAAAACAACAGATTACGCATTTGAGGTAGATGTTGCCAATTCATTCTTTCTTTTATAGATGGCTTGCAAAAAACTACAGTCTTTGCTGATGTGCTAGTGTTTCATTTGAAATCTGTTGTGAGCTAGTGTTCTCTAGTGTCATTCTGATCGGGCGCTGTGCAGTGTGGAGATGATGAAATATAGTCTGAAAACAAAAATAATGTTTGAAACACCATCTTATATAGCTATTAAAATATGACAAACTCCTAGATCTACAGACTGTCCAAATTTATGTGCTAAAGAGGCTCTGGGCCTTATTTAACAAAAGGAGTCATCTTTTGGAAGAAAAGTAAAGGAACAACTAATTCTGGTGCAATTTGCCCTACTAAATTACATAATTACTTTAATCGTTTGTTTTAACTCCCTGCCCCTCCTAATTCGAGAGTGATAAATTAGAAGATCACTAGGGGCCCCTGACAGCCCAAGCCACAGCTGAACGTCCAGCTGCCACTCAGCCCCACATGATTGCTGACACGTGAAAAATGTGTGGTGGCTTCTAGGTCATTTGAGAGTGATAGAGTTCCAGGTGACCCTCTTGGATTGTTTCAATCTCCATTTTAAAGAGTTATTAATCATTTTTTAAAAGAAAGAAAAGAAATTTGAACATATCGTGAGTGAAACAAACCACGGTTGTTTTATTTCATTCTTTAGTTAAAAAGTGGCCTGTGTGCGTTAGTGTGAAAGCCCTGCTTTGGTATGTAAACTTGTTAGAGTCCAGCACCAGGCCTTCAACAGAGCAGCCCTCTGGTGCTAGTGGGTGGGAGGCAACATGAATGTGTATAGATGCACACAAGGGTTAGTTAAATGAAGAGGCCAAAACTGTAGAATAGATGTTGGAAATTAAGAAATTTGAGAGTTAATTTTGATGTGGGGAAGAGAGATATTCAAATCTGAGGAAGAAGTGAGAATTTATTGTGTATTTGGGGAAAGGTAAACCCCAATTTCAGTGTGACTGAGGCCAAGGTTTGCTGAAAGAAAGAGGGGGTGATGTGCCAGGAGATGAGAGAGCTGGAGGGCCATGAAGAGAACATGAAATTTAGATCTAAACAATGAGGTTTTTGGTTTTCTGAAATACATTGGCCAACTCTAATATACATAAATCTTTTTCTTTTCTCAGATGGCTGTTTCAAATATTAGATATGGAGCAGGTGTCACAAAGGAAGTGGGTATGGTAAGTATGTGAGACATCTATGGCCTCTAAACAGTATTTTTTTGTTAACATGAGCATTAATGGACAGTAATCAAATCCTTTGCTCTTAAAGACCACGTTAAACTTGCCCAAAGTATCTAGCACAGTAAAAATCGTACTCAAATCTAATTTATGAGTTATTTTTTATTATAGGATCTACAGAATATGGGAGCGAAGAATGTTTGCTTGATGACAGACAAGACCCTCTCCCAGCTCCCTCCTGTCCAGATAGTTATGGATTCCCTAGTGAAGAATGGCATCCGCTTTCAGGTTTATGATGACGTAAGGGTGGAGCCCACAGACAGAAGGTAAGGTCTCTGTGTACTTGATGGTTATGTAAGCAAAAGCCAATAAAAATGGCTGCCTTGAAAATCTGTCCCGGCCCTTACTTAACAGCATGACAGTGTATTTTTGTTGTTTGTTGTTAATATAGCATAATGCTCTTTTGTTTTCTGTTCTCTAAGCTTCATGGATGCAATTGAATTTGCCAAAAGGGGAGCCTTTGACGCCTATGTGGCTGTGGGTGGGGGCTCCACCATGGACACCTGTAAAGCTGCTAATCTGTATGCGTCCAGCCCTCACTCTGAGTTCCTTGATTATGTCAATGCCCCCATTGGAAAGGGGAAGCCTGTGACTGCGCCTCTGAAGCCTCTGATTGCAGGTAAACACTCTGCTCATTTGCTTTATTTTAAAACTGAGTAGAAAAAACAACAACAAAAAAAGGCCTTGAGTACTACTATGCTATTTCAAAGTCTTCATTTCCAGAACCTCTGCTTTGTTCATTTCAAATGGTGCATTAAGTAGAGACCAAGGCAGGCAGCAGTTTACTTCCTGGGACACTCCTGAACAATTTGGGTCAGTGGGAAGAAGCTTGCAGTTTCAGGCCATGGTGTCACCACGTGGAGGAGGTGAGCTGACATTTGGTAGATCTCTCTGTTGGTAGCCTTTTCCCCAGACCCATCTGCTTTGTCTCATCTCCCAGACACCAGGGAGACTGGGGAGAACAATGGCTGCTTTATCTCAGTGACTCAACCCTTTCTTCCACACAATGGCTTTCCAGCTGACCTGGAGCTTAGTGTCTTCCCTGGGACATGTGGCGAGCATGTGCATGTGCCCGGTGCATAAATCCATATCAAAAATAGTTTGAATGCTCCACAGGGACTATGGGATGTTCCAGTCTTTTCCCTGTTATTTCTACAGCCGTTAGCACACTGCTCACGGAAACTCTGTTTTTGAAATATAGTGACTAGGGATAGGGAACGTTCTGTTTGTGTTTGGCGCCTGCTCCCCCTCTGCCCCGGTTGTAAACAGCCCTGGTAGGGTCTTGAGGGTGTCAGTGGCAGATGAATTGCTGTGATATGAATGAAGAACCAGCAGGGAGCAGCATAATTAGACTCTGGCAAATGGAACCCACTGGTGAAACCAAGTCAGCGTCACACAGAGAGGTGATTAGGAAAGTTTAGAAACTTGACAGAACTACAAAACCACAGACTGGCAAGAGCAGCTCACTCCTGTGCCTGATGCCAAGAGGGAATAAAGATGTCTTTTAGAGGCAGGATGTGCTAGCGTTTCTACCAGAGGCGCTGGGCAACTTGGTGTCTGGCTCTAAAGAACCAAGCTTCCCAGAGCTCATTGCTGTTAATGTGGCACAAACTTCCCACACAGGTATGATTAACATATGCATATTAATACTGACATAGATATCACACATTTGTGTTACAACAGAGATCATATATTCAACACAGTTTCATGTTAGTGCAGACACAAATAACATATGTATAAAACTTGTTTGCAAAGCTACAGACAACAAGTGTGTTAAATATGCATGCATGTCAACCATTACATGTATGGTCAATTTATCATACATTTAACATCAATTTATAAAACACATTTGTACATATACAGATAGCATACATATTAAATACACATGCATGTTAACCATACATACATGTAAATGAAGCCATGTTAAATTATGTTAACAGATGTAGGAGCCATGTAAATGTTAAGTAGACCACATGTTAATAGAGACAGATATGCATGCATGTACACTCAAACATCATAATGTATGTTAAACGTACATATGCTTGCACAGATACAGATTACATACACGCATGCTCATGTAGCCACAGATATCATATGCTGATGAGAGCACACACATCTGTATTAGTGCAAGCATGATCATCACATGCTTTGCTCCTTATTTCCAAGGTGGAATTAAATATCTCCATTGGCCTCCGTTCAGATTCCTTCTAATATTAATGTTATTTTGTTCAAGTTCCAACTACCTCGGGAACTGGCAGCGAGACTACAGGGGTTGCCATTTTTGACTATGAACATTTGAAAGTAAAAACTGGTAAGAATTTTATCCATATTTTTTTTTTTGAAATTCTCTCTCTCACCTTTATATCTCACTCCCTTGCCTTTGATGCTATTATTTTGAAATCAAGGAATTAAGGAAACTCAAACATATTTTCTCTTCCCAGTGAAAATAGTCTGGTAAGCTTTTTGTTGAGAATTACCTGAAAAATCTATCAAAATGCCATGGATCTGTGTGTGTGTGTGTGTGTGTGTGTGTGTGTGTGTGTGTGTGTGTATTCCACTGTTATGAGAATGCCTTTGGAGGCTAGAAGGTGTTAGATCCCCTGGAGCTGGAGTTATAGTCAGTAGTAAGCTGCTTGACCTAGGTGGTGGCCCTTTGAAAGAGCAATAATTGTTCTTAACCACTGAGTCATGTCCCCAGCCCTGAATGCCATGAATTTTAATAAACCAATTTGCTGCCCATATTAGTGATTGAATCAATGATAAATGGATGTTCTCTCTCTTTGGCAAACTGAATTTACATCAGTTTACCAAAACATGGTGTTATACAATAAGGATGCTTTAAGAGTTGCTTGGTGGGTTTCAACAAATACACAATCAAGATTCTAGACATTCCCTCAACTCTGCAAAGTTGCCTCATGTTCCAGCCCAGCCAATTTCTAGAGACCCATCTCCAGGTCACTTCTGTTATCTTCTTAGTCCTTGACTCCTGACTCTGTAGTAGCAATAACCCTTTCCTTAAATTTGGCTCCATATGCTTCTTCCAGGCTTCATAGCATAATAATCTGACATTGAACTGAATAGTTAGAGGAACTTCTGCATTTTGATTACATTACTTGACCCTTGACATTGCTGACAAAAAACAAAAGCAAGCAACATTTAAATCCAGCCTTACAGTTTTAAAAAAGCCAATATATCCATTATCGAATTACATTCTTATAGCTTCAAGTGTTGTCAGTGTGAGTGTGGACACATGCATGTGTACCTGTGAAGGCCTAATCTTGGGATAACTCTGAGTGGTTAGGTGACTTGTCCATATCACATAGCTGGGCATAGAACAACAACCAGTTATGTGCTAGTAAACAATATTTTAGATTGAATAAGAAATAAGCCCATTTGTAGTTCCTGTCACTTTCTGTGTCGTAAGCACTACCAGCAGGGCCATCAATGCCAGCAGGGCCATCAATGCCAGCAGGGCCATCAATGCCACCCTCCAGGCAGCTGAAAGAGCGACATGAACTGGCTCCTGGGGTCCCGGAAGCCACCAGCACACCACTGAAAGCACAGGTTCTGGTCCCAAATCACTTTCCATTGCATCACTATATGAAAATGAATCTTTTCTCATACCTTTGTTTGTGAATTTATTGTCCTAAGATTATTTAATTTTTAGTGGTACCTACACCTCTAATTTACTAACATTCCTTCTTGCATTTTAGGCATTGCTTCACGAGCCATCAAGCCCACACTGGGATTAGTTGATCCTCTGCACACTCTCCACATGCCTCGCCAGGTGGTTGCCAACAGTGGTTTTGATGTCCTTTGGTAGGTAGTGATGCCACCCGGAAGGGCTTCTCAGGGCTGGTCTGGGAACCAAGAGCCTGTACACAGTCAGTGATACGCCTTCACTGATTAACACTGTATAGCAGCCCCCATGTTGGCTGTCATTGTCCCCTGTCCTAGATGGAAATGTTGATGACTGGATGTAGTCAAATTAAAGCCCCAAACCCTACCTCAGACAGGCCACCCCACCCCACACAGCATCTGTGGCTCTGGGGCCACAGATAAAGGGTCAGTTTAAGATGATGTGAAGCCTCTGAGTGACACCACTGTGTCTGTGTCCATACGAACTGGGAAAGGATTAGGGCAGCACCCAAGGGAGGTCAGTAAAGGGGCTACTGTCATGTGTGTGCCCAGCACCTCATACATGTCACCTCTGTAACACGGTGCAATGTCAGACTCTCACCTATAGAAAAGGCAATTACATTTCCAGTGTTGAGGAGCTTGGCCAGGTTCACAATAGGCTCCTGTGGTTTTGGCTGTGATGTGCCAAGATCCCATCTGTATATCTTCTGTGGAACCTATTCCTGAGCTAGACCATCATTGCCAGACTCCCTAAGGAGCATCCTGGATTCTTTACTCTCAGCAAGTCTCCAACTTTCTTTTTCGCCACATTTTTATGTCCTTGAAATCAGAATTTTTTTTCTTTTTTTAATTTTGAAGTAAGGTCTCTCTATCCAGCCTTGACTGTCCTAGAACTCACTATGCAGACCTTACTGACCTTGAATTTAGTAATATCCATCTTCTTCTGCCTCCTGAGTGCTGAGATTAAAGGTGTGACTTACCACACCCAGGGCATATCTTATCATCTGTACATGGTATACATTTTTTTATCCCAGCAATGTGTTTCAAAATACTGCATCCTAACATCAGCAACAGCACATTATAACGTACTCAGCAGTGCCTTTTTTAAAATGGTAGCATATGAAAGAAAGTCGGTGAAATGACGCAATTCTCTTACTCATCTTGCACCACAGTTTCTCCTGCATCTGCCATCTCCTCAGGAGCAGGACTTGGTGTCTCCTCATCATGTCCACACTACCCCCTCACACCTGTCTGTCTTCTCAAGCTTCATTGTTCCTCCTTGGTTCAAGTCCACCTTGGCCTTTAGACCATTGCAATAGCCTCCTTATTTAAAATTTAAAATGGTCCGGTGGTGGTGGTTCACACCTTTAATCCCAGCACTTGGGAGACAGAGGCAGGTGAATCTCTGAGTCTGAGGCCACCCTAGTCTACAGAGTGAGTTCTAGGACAGTCATGGTTACACAGAGAAACCCTCAAAAAAAAAAAAAGAAAGAAAAAATTTTAATAAGCTTTGCAAAAGGTGAAGGGAGAGAAGGAAGGCAATGCTCATGCGTGTATTTTAAACATTTCTCTTCAGCCATGCTCTGGAGTCGTACACTGCCATTCCCTATAACATGCGGAGCCCCTGCCCTCCCAACCCCATCCAACGACCAGCCTACCAGGGCAGCAACCCGATCAGTGACATCTGGGCAGTCCACGCACTGCGGATTGTTGCCAAGTATTTGAAGAGGTATGTCACCCTGAGGAAAAAGAGATGTAACAGAAACTTGTGAGCTGGTCAGACTTGACATGCCTGAGGCTGACCAGGGCAGTCACTAGTGACCTTTGCAGGGATCTGAGGACAGGCAGGTGAAAAGTGCTCCATGCAGTTCAAAAAGGCAAGAGTTTCATAAAACAACTAAAGCCTCTGATATGTAAAGGAGATAGATAAAATAAAAAGAGGCTCAGCAAAGCCCCCAAATTAGCCAGACACAGTGGTACACACCTATGACTCCAGAATGTAGAGGAGTCTGATGCAGGAGGATTGTCATGTGTTTGAGGCCAGTCTCTGCTACCGAGTGAATATAAAATCAGCCAAGGCCACAAAGCATGACTCAAAACAGCAGCTTTAGCAGGGAAGCTAGATGAGGGGAAATGTCGTGGAGACAGAGCAGAAATGAAAACCACACGGGCACATGTTGACTGTGTCATCTGTAACCCAAAGGCACCCAGAAGCTACCCATTGACAAAGCTCACATGAATTAAAGTCAAGGAAAAAATATGTAGCTACTCAGGAGACAGAAGATGTAAAAGGATTTGCAGAAGGTTTTAAAAGATTAAGAACCCAAAAAGAAACTGGATGTAGTAGCAACACCTGGAATCCTGACTACTAGGAAACTGAAGCAGAGGTTCAGAGCAGAAGAATTTGAGCCTAGCCTAGGCAATGTAACATATCCAAACACAAAAATCTAAATTAAATCTTAAAAGTTGACTAATCTTAACCTTTTAAAAGAGTACAACTATATAACTATACATATTTACAGCCATTATTTATGAAAGAGTAAATGGAAACAGACTCCTGAACAGCAAAAACATACAGTTCAATTTGGATTAATGTCACAGAAAGAAATATGTCCAGGCTAGCTTGGCCTGCTGGTAGCCTAGGGTGACAGGACTCTGGGTGCACTCTGAAAATGTGTTCACTCAGTCTATTCACACAAGGGTGTCCCAGGCCACCTCCCTAGAGCAGCCCTCCCAGGCCAAGGTCGGGGCTTTCCATCCCCAGCACCTTCCTATCACTGAGCAGTTGACAGCGTATTTATTATGCCTTTGGTGAGACTGTTGATGAGAAAAATATGTTTGCCTTCCGTTTTCATTCAGAAAACAAGAAATTGTTTGAGTAACCTGCTCAATCAGTCTTCCTACAGAGTGACATCCCCTTTCTTCGCCTTTCCCTAAGGCAACTCTTTATTCAGAAGAAAATGCCAATGTTGATGTAGTGCTCTGTATGTATATAATTCACAGGGCTGTCAAAAATCCTGATGATCTGGAAGCAAGATCTAAAATGCATTTGGCAAGTGCTTTCGCTGGCATTGGCTTTGGAAATGCTGGTGTTCATCTGTGGTAGGTGAACTTGCAATTTATTTTCTTAACTCAAGGTACTGTTTCTAAATTTTAATATATGTAATTCTGGACAAGTGGCAAATTTTAAATATGTTACACAAGGAAGAAATCTAAGGTTTCCCAAATATTTTTTTAATTTTAATTCAGTTTTTTTAGGTTTTAGGTCATGAATTTCTTAATTGTTTATTTAATCCTTAAATAAACAGACTGTATAGCATACGAATTGCGTTTTTGGAGCAATTCGTATGCTATACAGCCTGCTTATTTAAAATATAAATAATTCAATGGTTTTAATCTATGAACAAATTTCTACAACCTTTAGTTTTAGAACATTTTATTACCCCTTAAAAAAAAAAACCCACAGCCTAAGCAACTGCTCACCAATGCCCACACCCCCCTCAAGGCTTAGAGACCACTGAGCAACTTTCCACCATTTGGGGTGTGTCATAGACATGAAAGAACATGGTTCTTTGTATTTGCCACACTTTGCTTAGATACTGTTGGAACCTTACTTCACTTCTTTTTACCACCAAATAATACTCTATTTTATGAAGATACAACATTTTTTTTTTCTTTTCCAAAGTCTTCTCTGTGTAACAACCCTGGCTGTCCTGGAACTCACTCTGTAGACCAGGCTGGCCTTGAACTCACAGAGACTTGTTTGTTTCTGCCTCCTGATTGCTGGGATTAAAGGCATGTGCCACCACCATTTGGCTGAGATACCACATTTTATTTGACCTGTTATCAGTTGGTGGACATGGTTGCTATAACTAATATTCTGTGCAAGTTTTGTGTGCACATTTTTATTTCTCTTACTTGACACAAATGAATGGAATTTCTGGATCCATGGCAATTTTGTATTAATTTTTAGTGCCTATACCATTTTTCATTCATACCAGCAGGATATGAAGGTTCTCATTTCTCTGTATCTTGCTATATATTGTAATTTGTAAAATCTAAAATTCAGGATTTTCTCTTGATCTCTCATATACAAAAGAGAGAGGGATCAGAATCTTTGTTAGTATCCCTGAATTAATCTTTGGGATTGAGACTTTAATTGATATAGTGCTTTAAAATAAAAAATAACCGAGAACATTGAATATTGAGTAGGACTTTGCTAGGGTGCAAGGCAGTGGTGAGCATGGAGCATGAATTTATTATACCCAAAGCACGTATACAAAATGTACTAGAGCCCAAAAATGTTTGGCCCCCTTGGCCCACTATTTTACTCAGGAATCTAGCCTAAATAAATATCCATAATATGTGCAATAGATTTCCTTATAAAGATGTCTACCTAAATGTAATGTATAATTTAAAAATTTGGATACATGTTTGATTTCTAGTATTTAATACTTACTAACATATAGTACTTAATAAAATAAAATTATTAAGAATAGTATTTAAAGCAGATTTATCTAGGAAGATGTTTGCAAAGGATATTATATAACACCAGCCCAGGGGCTCATACCTAAAATCCTAGCTTTATGAGGTATAGGCAGGAGGGGCTTGATCCTGCCAGCTCACTTCTAGGTTCCAAGACTGTCTCAAGGGAATAAAGAAAAGAAAGAAAGATTGAGCAAAACACCCAACAGCCTCAATGAAATAGAACTGGTTAGCCGAACCTCTAGGATAGGCGAGTCTTTTAGAATTCAACATCATTAATATACAATTTGAAACAATCTGACAATTATTTAAAGAATGGATCACTAGTGGGCCCAGCTTGCATATTATCCAGTGCATATATCTCTCTGATCATTGGAGTCTGACATTTTAGAGGTTTTATTAATGAATACACTAAACTTGGAGTACATCCCTGCATCCAAGAAATGCATCCTGTAGAACTCTGTGATGTAAAAATATAATATAATCCAGACACAAGAGGAGCACTCCTATAACAATGTCCGTGTTACTAATTTCTGGCATCTGTGTGTCAACAGATTTTTTTTTTTTCTCTTCCAGCCATGGCATGTCTTACCCAATTTCAGGTTTAGTGAAGACATATAGAGCCAAGGAATACAATGTGGATCACCCTCTGGTGGTAAAATATTTAATAATAAATTACTCAACTAAATCTTATAATTGTCACACTTTCTATAAGTGTATTTTTTTAGTGGGGGCGGGTCTGGAGAATGAAACTCAGGACCTTATACAGGCAAAAGCCCTGCTGCTAAGCTGCATCCCCAGCTCATACTATGAGTTTTTGATGTTGTGAGTATTCTAGTCATATCTAGAGTATTAAGGAAGAAATTTTTTCTGTCCATCTCTCCCCAGCCCCATGGTCTTTCTGTGGTGCTCACATCTCCGGCAGTGTTCACCTTCACAGCCCAGATGTTTCCAGAGCGGCACCTAGAAACGGCAGAAATACTAGGTATAAATCATTACTCAAAAATCTATGGCCCTCCACAATGGAGTGTTATAACTGGCAATTTCTTTGACCTGCAAAAGATAGTTACTGTTAATTATGAATGCTCAGTCTTAGCTTAGGCTTGTCTGTTAATTTAACCTGTTTCTGTTCATCTACATTTTGCTTTGGGCTTTTTACCTTTCATTCTCTATTCCTACTTTCCTGCTCCTTCCGTGTCTTATCTTTCTAGCCTCTGACGCCTCCTTGGCATCTCCTTTTTTTCTTACTCAAGCCTAAATTCCTCCTACTTACTCTTCCTGACCAGAAGTCCACCTATACCTCCTCCCTGGCCATTGTCCACTTAGCTTTTTACTAGGCAGGCAAGATAAAACAGCAACACACGTTTACATAGTTAAACAAATGCGATACATCTTTGCATAGTAGACAAATATCCCACAACAGAATGTTTCCCAGGAACAATAACAAAAGCTGCCGATTTTTAGTAACTCAGTGATAAAACATTAGCAACTTTTCTGAAGCCCTGGGTAGAACTTAAATACTATAACTTTAGCTTCTAATGATCTGTAATAAAGTGGAACCTAATATTGATTCTGTTGTGTCCTGATTCTATCTGCTCTGATTTCACCTCTAAAGAAAGTATTGCTTGGCACATAAGTAATGGCTTCACTGCCGTCTGTTACCCTGACTCACTGATAAAATTAATCAAGAAAGCAGCAGTAACCTCCGACCCCAGAGAAGCTAAACAAGGAACAAAAGCAATTCCAAATGAGCAGCCTCTTTGCCATCCTGCCGAATAGGTAATCTCTCTAATGAGATGTCCACTGTACCTTTTTACTCTTATAGAAATAAAATTAGATTCTGTTTAGCCATAGTAGGAGGTAAAAAAAATCTTGATATTTTTCTAAAACAGGAACCTTTTCTTTTAGGTGACTTGGAAAACTTGATTAACTTGGAGAACGTCTTATTCTCCTACTTGTGTTTCGAGTGGATGGGGAGAGAGCTGCTGCTATGAAAACTCCATTCTTTATTATGTCCTTGTAGCCTGAGCCGTTGGAAAGATTATTCCCAAGGAGGCAGGACCGACCGCAGGCAGACATCCTCCCACAAGGCTGCTGCCCTGGCCCTCCCTCTCACACCAGCCCTTTGTGTGTCCCACAGCTCCAGGTGCTGTGCTGGGAATGTTAATGTCAGCAACCCGGGACTTGGAGCCAAACCCAGGCTTCAGTTTGCAGTGTGTACTGTGTGGGCACATTGGCAGATTTACCAGGGGCCTAAAACCCTTTTTCCTTCAGGGAGGGAAATGTGGGATAGAGCTGTGGCCTTCGTAAACATGAGAAAGTTCAGAATTAAAAGGGAGGAGGCGTCCCAAACTGTAGGCTGTATCTACTGTAAATGGAAGAACCTTAGGGAACTTAGGGCATGTTCCAGGCGGCACAAACATTATGAGAAGGCAGATCTACAGTTAAAACTGAGAGAAGAGGGCAGCAGTTCTTCCTGGTTGCTTAGGAATTTCAATACTACCCCATATTGCCAGTTAAATACGTTAATCCTCTATAAAAATCTTAGGGTTTTTTTCTTAGCTAGACCAGTTCATTTTCTTTCCTATTATCCTTTTATTCTTTCTCTGAAAAAAGGAGAGCATATATAGGCGAGCATAGAATTTTGTACAGCGTGCTCAGTGGCAGCTATCCCAGGATCATAAACCCGTAACCCCATCCCGTAACCCCATATCCTGGGTCACGCCTCTCACCTAATCCGCTCTTAGCTGCCGCTGGGTATTGCAGAGAGATCTTGCCAGACCTGGGTTACATTTCATCCTGTTGCTCTCCATCTGGCCTGTATCTGGTTCTGTTTACCTTTTCCTGGAACTAAAGCTGCTTTGACCCTCAAAGAAGGAAGAGGCTTAAATCTGACTTACAGTGTATTGCCCAGGTAGGGGGCTCCCCTCCTTTGCAGGCATTTGGTTTATGCGTTACCCATTGCTCCCTTGTTTACAGAATGCTAGCCTTGTAGGCTGCACAGGTGTTTCGCTAGATAGATGGGTGACAAAGTAAGGGGTGGGCAATTGCTTCCTTTCCCCAGGGAAGTTTCACACTCCCCTGCCTAAGAACAGAACTCCATGCCTCTTCTGTACTTACAAGTCTGTTATTGTTTGTGCTAGGAATCATTCAACTTGTGTCCTTAAAAACCCCCAAACCTTGGCGAACTTCTTCACATCGTTATCTTCACAGCAAGAACTATTCTCTGAGTGTTCAAGCTCTTCAAGCTCAGACTCCCACAGAGACATTCACTAAGGGAACATCCCTTACCCTTTGCAAAAGTCTTGTGTTCTTCTGCGTTGCTATTAGAAGACATTGAACACACACACCCCTAGATGTCAGTAAATATCAAGTCTTGAAAGCCTTATAAATGTGCCCCCCTACATGTATGTCATCCCCCATATCCTAGCACCAGCGATCTTTCCTCTCTCTGTCCACCATCTCCTTTCTTGGCTCTGTCACCCTGCTCTCCAACCAGACAAAGGATGTCAGAAATCCCCTGAGATTGTGAGAGCTGAATGCCCCAGGTAGCTCCGTCTTAAAGAAATGTTGGTTCCCCAGTCCAGTCTTGCCAATCTGTCATCTATGGGCTTGACCACTGAGCATAGAACCATCTCAGGGAATCCTAGCAGAGCCCTGAACCTCAGTGTTAGGAGGTGGCATTGGGTACAGTTCACTTATTCAGAGATCTTGTTACTGAGACACACCTGGAAGTTCCTTCTCTTTTTATGGTCTGCACTTTCCTTCTAGGAGCAGATATCCACACTGCCAGGACCCAAGATGCTGGGCTTATATTGGCAGATACCCTCCGACAATTCCTATTTGACCTAAATGTTGATGATGGTCTCGCTGCCCTTGGTTACTCCAAAGATGACATTCCTTCATTGGTGAAAGGGACTCTGCCCCAGGTAAGACACACAGCATGGCCTTCATGCCTGTCAAGCCCGGACCTAGAGGAGACCAACACCCGGGCCTCACAGTGACCTTGCAACAGCCCTTTCAGCTGCTAGAGTGCAATTGGCTCCTGTGACTTTATGTTCATCCATGTGCAAAACTGAAAGGATCCTTTATGAGAATCCAAGATGCAAACTGCTAAACTGACTTGACCTATGGAAACCCCTCCCTTTCCCACATTTCAGGAGTTCCCTATAAAGAGTTTCCTATAAGACAGTGCAAAGCCATTCCAAAAGGACTGCTGATGTTATTTACCACTATAAATCAACAGATTCCTACTGTTCTGTACAATACAAGCATAGCTTTTAATCTGACACTATTGCCAAGTTTGCATTTGAATCCTCAGGGGAAATTGTGTATTTTATACATGTCTGTGTCCCTCTGTGTCTTATTTCATTTATTTAGATCTTGCTAAAGAATGTAAGCTAAATTACTCACATTTATAAAGTAGAATCATTACAGATATAAAACTCCCTCTCACAAGAACCACATAAAGATGCAATCTCTATTTGGACATCTCTAGTGCTAGTATACTAGATAGTAATGGGTGCAGATCCTTATTCATTGCAATGTATTATAAAATAAGGTGCTCAGATCCACAGACACAGAGTCGGTGGACTATACCATGTTCACCATACCCAATGCACTCCCTGAGTTCTCCTAGTCAATATAGAAAAGCAGGAAGGCAGGGGTCACCATGGTGCCTTTTTACCCAGTGTTAAACATTCACAGATCCCTCCCTGGCTCTGGGACAGGGGACAGCTAGAATGTCCACACATGCAGCGCTCTACTTACTACAAGCAGTGGTGCCTTTTTCTCACCCCGCCCCCCAGGAAAGCAGGGTTCAGACTAGTCCCTTTGCCCCCACCCCATCACTGTTCAGACTGTTGATGACCTCACCATTCACAGAAGACGTTTGTGTGGTTTGAGCTCACAGGTTCCTGTGTCCACAGAGGCAATGAAGGAAATAGCAGTGAGCAAAGCAAGCTGAGGCCCAGAATGTAGGAACCTCAATAAACTGGAAACACATCCCATCTAACTGGATAATCAACCTTTAGCTACAATATTATCATTAAGTATAAATTTAGATTCCTGTGTAGGTAGGCTTTCCTACTTTTTTTAAAAAATTTTTTTAAAATTTTTTATGTGAATTGTTATTTTGTCTGCATGTATAACTGTGTAAGGGCATCAGATCTTGGAATTACAGACAGTTCTTAGCTGCCATGTGGATGCTGGGACTTGAACTCAGGTCCTCTGGAAGAACAGTCAGTGCTTTTAAGCGCTGAACCATCTCTCCAGCCCCCTTTTCTTTTCTTTTTTTTTAAATTTTTTTTTTTTATTTTTTATGTGGGCTTTCCTACTTTTAAGGAAAATTATCAACTGGGTGCTTCTTGTTCTCAGTTTCTTGGCTTGTCAGTGTACTAGTGAAACTTGACCAATGGACCAGGAGTTTCCCTGACTTAGATTCAGGTCCGGTAGATCCAGTTGCATCTAAACAATGTGAGAAACACAAGCGTCTTGAGATACAGCACTGGTGCTGAGCCAACCCACAAATCCATAACCTGTTGAGCCAAAACGTAAGACCCTGGGAAGGTCATTGCGGTTATTCTAGCCAAGCCTAGGACTTTGAAGGCAGGGCTCCAATTTGCTCTTCTATCCTCTGCTGTCGCCCCCCCCCCAAGCTGGCTAGAAGCCATGCCAATGAACACCCCCCTGCAGCTTCCCCTTCTAAAACCTCTGTCCGGCTGGGAGAGTGGTTAGGCGGTGGTAACTGTAGACTGGTGTTTTCTAAGAATAAGTCAAATAAAGACAGCCATGAAAACTTGTCCAGGAATCCCACAGACCTAGGGACCACCACGATTTCAATGTGGTATCTGGCTTCAGTATTTTCTCAGGGATACTGTCCCAGGACTATGTTTAAGAATACAATTGTTTTGAAGGCCGATGAGGTGATTCGGTAGATGAAGGTGTCTGCTACTAAAGTCTGAATGACTTGAACCAATTCCTAGGACTCACATGGTAGGGAGAACTGGCTGTCACACACGTGCCATGGTGCACACACATAATAAATAATAATGTATTTAAAAAATAAAAGAATATGAATTTTCTTACTTCCAAGAATTATTATGGTAGTTTGTTTTTGTAACTTGAAACAAACGGGAATCTCCATAGAAGAGAAAATCCCAGCTAAGGAATTGCCTCCATCAGAGTGGACTGTGCTCTGGTCTGTAGGGCTTCTTTGTTGTTTTTGATGAATGATGTGTGAGGGCCCATCCCTCTGTGAATGGCACACTCCTGGGCAAGTGGTCCCCGTCATTGTATATGAGAGGGTGAGCTGAGCAAGCCCTGGAGAACAAGCCAGTAGGCAGCGTCCTACTGTCCTCTGCTTCACTTCCTGCCTTGACTTCTCTTAATGATAAATGCTAACCTATAAACCAAGTAAGCTCCTTCTTCCCCTAGTTGCTGTTGGTCATGGTGTTAATCACAGCAACAGAATCCACACTAGGACAGAAATTGGCACCAGAGAGTGATGGACGTGACCATATTGTTTCAGGAGAATTAGGGAGGGATTTGTGAGGTTTGGGCTTGAGAAGGTCACTGGGTGTTCAGAGCCTATGAAGCTGTCGTGGGAGCCTGGATAGAAGCAGTGTTACAGAGAGCAGCAGATGATGGAGGCCTGGCTTATGAAGTTCACCAGGAAGACTGAGAGTCCCCGAAAGACTATTGGCTCATTTGGTTGATATTTTGAATTAAGAATCTGTGGTTAATGATCAGCTGGAACTGAACAATCAGCTGCAATTAACAATAGACCAGCACCACTGAAATGAAACCTTTGCTTTACTGAGATCATTGATTCTGGTTAGCTGGGGCTGAAAAAATCAGCTATGATTAACATCAGAGACCAATATCACTGAGAGATCTGGGAAGTATTTCCTCGGGGTCAGCACACAGAAGCTGTGGTCCAAAGGGGACCAAGGCTGCATCTCAAGCTGGCAGCCAAACTTGGTAATGTGTAAGAGTCTCCCACTTGGCACTAGTTTGGGCAACATGAGAGCAGCCAGGTAAGAGCGTACCTTCCTGGTCACTGCTTCAGACCCTCCCTCCAGGTTCCGGCCCTGAGTTCCCTCCCTGACTTCCCTCAACATTAGACTGTGGTCTGGGAAGCTGTTAAGATGTAGTAAAAGCTCTTTCCTCTCCTAGTTGGTTTTGGTCAGTGTTTTATCACAGCACCAGAGAGCCCTCACTAGAACAGAAATAACCTGTGGATGAAGAACTGCTGTGGGTTTTTTTGTTGTTGTTATTGTTTTGGCAGCAGTGAACATTTTACAGGAATGCCATGGCAACCTCACAATTTTACACATACAGTGGGCCAGTCTTCACTCATTAATATCTACCAGATTAGAAGTAGTAGGATGTACTAGTCTTTGCAAAGAGCCTTGCCAGAAAGTTTATTTTATATAGTCCATGTGCAATAAAGACTCTTTTATGTACAGCAGCCAGGGCTTGGTTTTCTCTAGAAAGAATGAGCAGGCCAGTGTTCTTAACCAAACACAGGGCCTGTGCTAGGGCAGTGAATGGCAGCACTGGATGCAGAGGCTTCTAACTGCATGGCCCAGCTGCAGAGGGAGCAGACAAGAGCAAATTAATCTGTGAGGCTAAATTTTTAAGCCTCTAAAAAGAAACATTTACATTTCAAATAAAAACATTTCATTACTGGGGAGAGCTGTGTGCCTAAGTGAGCACTTCCCGTCTCGGTAGACAGACCTGCTGAAATGGTGTTATTTTATGAGTGTGCTGAAAGCAGAAGTGTTGATTTCAATGCCCAGGTTAATCAGTTGTTCTTTGGCTTTCATGTCTGTAAATAATAGCACATTGCTCAACATGTCTTCATTCTGTAATCATTTGGCTTTTATATGGCATAGGATCAAACACTTTGTATTTGCCCAGTCACTGGGGTTGGAAATGTGAAAGGGAAAGCTGGCAGGGGCTTGAATAGCTGCTCCTGAAAGTCTGGAGCTGCCTACCCAAAGAGGAATAGATCTGGTAAAAGGCTCTGAGAGGGTCAGAGAATGCTTCTTTGTTATAACAAAATGTTGTGGAAATCGTTACCATCATCTCTGGCCATAACACATAACTGAAAGCCAGCTCTTCATTCAGCCACAAGCTAGATGGATGGATGGATGGATGGATAGATGGAGATAGGTGAGTAGATAGGAAAGCAAAACAATTATATGTAAATGATAGATTAATTATAAATAAATAGATGATTGATTCCAGTAGGTAAATGGTAAATATTAGGATGATATATAATTAGATAGATAGATAGGTAGGTAGGTAGATAATGTTAGTTTTTTGTGTGGAGGGAGACAATTTTTTGTGACACCCACTGCCAGGTGCCACATGAGAATTTATTTCAGAGAGTTACGGAGAGGCTGGTACCTGGAGAAGAGCATGAGAGAGGAGAGAAAAACAAAGAGAGGAAGAGGAGAGAGAGAGAGGGTGGGCTGCCACGTGGCCTTTCTTTTTAAGAGAAGGGTTGGGCTCGAATCTATGTAGCCACGCCTAGGGGTGTGCTCTCTGTACAAGGTGCCATGTTGTGGCCCTTGAATGCCAGGAATTCTTATTTCACCCGATGCCATGTTGGGACCACCATGCAGCGTGCCAGTAATGCTTACAGATAGGATAGAGAATAGATACATAGATGATAGATTGATAAATTAAAAAGATCTGCTAGAATATAAAACAATATAATACATAATATATACGCCTTTTCTCATGGTCAACAGCATTTTATCCCACTTTCTATAAGATGTAATCCATCCTTCTTTCTCATTTTTATTTTTTAATTGTAGTAAATTAACAATTGTTTCTTAACTTCTATGTGTATAGTTCAATGGTATTAAATACATCTACAGTGCTATACTATAGCCATTATTCACTACAGAACTCTTTTTAGCATCCCAAATATCTCTATCTACTGAACAACTGCCCTATTACCTTTCTCCCAGCCCCTGGTGACTTAAGATCTTTTTCCTGTGTCTGAAGGTGCCTAAGCTAGGCACCTCATATACATGAAATCATTCACTATCAATCTGCGACTGGTTTATTTTACCTTAATGTGTTGACCAATATTGTAGCATATGTCTGATTATTTTTTCTCTTTATGGTGGAGTAGTATTTCCTTGTGTGGCTATACCACATTTTGTTTATCCATTTCGTACATGAGTTAAAAGACACTTGGGTTGTTTCTACCTACTGGCTGTTTTGAACACTGGTGTACAAATATATTATCTTAGGGTTTTATTGCTGTGAAGAGACACCGTGATCATGGTGCCTCTTATAAAGGAAAACATTCAACTGGTGCTGGCTTACAGTTGCAGAGGTTTGGTCAGTTATCATAATGGGGCACGCAGGCAGACGTGGTGCTGGAGAAGGAGCTGAGAGTTCTACATCCGGGTCTAACAGGCCTGGCTTGAGCATTTGATACTCAAAGCCTACTGATATACCTCCTCCAAGAAAGCCAAACCCACTTCAATAAGGCCATGTCTCTTAACGCTACTCCCTATCAGCCCATGGGGGTCATAAGTTTGCATCTCTGCTTTCAATTTCTCTAAGTGTGAGTAGAACGGTTCATCCCTATGGTAATTTTTATTGGCTTCTGTTTGTTTATTTGAGACAGGCTCTCACTCTGTAACCCAGGCTGACCTTGATCATCCCCACTTTTACTTCCCAAGTGCTGGAATTTCCAGCATGTGCTACTAATCTCAGCCCAGTTTTTAGCTTCCTGATGCACTGGGAAGCTTTCCCATAGTGCCTCACCATTTACATTTCTATTAACAATATGAAGGGTTTCAATTCTCTTCATCTTCTCCAGCACTTGGTAGTTTCCAGTATCTTTATAATAGCCACCCAGTGGTATGCAGCGGTGCCCAGGGAAGAATTGGATTTGCACCCTGCTAAGGGCTAAGAACACTGACTATCTTGTCCTGTGCTTTTTGGCTATTTATGTATGGGGTGGGGGGAGAAATTTCTATACAAGAATTTTTTAATGTGAATTGGTTTTCTGCCTGCATGTATAACTGTGTAAGGGTGTCAGATCTTGGAATTACAGACAGTTGTTAGCTGCCATGTGGATTCTGGGAATCAAACCCAGATCCTCTGGAAGAACAGTCAGTGCTCTTAACTGCTGAGCCATCTCTCCAGCCCTAAGATTTATTTATTTATTATGTATACAGTATACAGAAGAGGGTACCAGATGTCATCATAGATGGTTGTGAGTCACCATGTGGTTGCTGGGAATTGAACTCAGGACCTCTGGAAGAACAGTCAGTGGCCTTAACCTCTGAGCCATCTCTCCAGCCTATTCAAGTCTTTTGCTGATTTTTGGACTGATCCCTTTGGTGTTTTGCTGTGAGAATACTTTTTATATTCTGGACATTAATATATGACATATACTGTTTGCATTTACCTATTTGGGGCGTTGCCATTTCATTGTCTTGCTGGTGTCTTTTGGTAGACAGAACTTGTGTATCTTGATCTAGTCTATTCCAGGTTTCTGTTTGCTCTTTTGATTTCTGTCTTTGCCGTCATACCCAAGGAATCATGGCCAAGCCTGATGTTATCGGGGTTTCCCACGATGTGTTCCTCCAGGGTTTTAGGGTTGATGCCTGCAGCTTGCCTTTCTTCTCCTGAGGAGATATAAGTGAGATGAAAGAACTTTCAGAGGATGGATCTAGAAAGAAATCCGTGGGGACAATGTGGAGGGAGCTCCAATGAGAGTGTCAGTGCCTTTTGTGACACCCCAACCCCAGACGTGACAGCTAGGGAGAGAATGCATGAACAGAAAGGCTAAAATTTAAGTGGGTGATGGATCTGGTGGTGCACAGATATCTCATCACTTAGGAGGTAGAGGCAGTAATGCAGACCTCTGCTAGAGTGAATTTGAAGCCAGTCTAGGCTACATAGGACCCTGTCCCAAGCAAACTAAGAGGGGAAGTGAGCAGTGGGAGCAGGAGGGGGGAGTGAGCCAGTGGGAGAGTGGGGGAGGGTGAACAAAGCCAGATTGAAGAACCATCAGATGTTTTGTTTCTGAGACTGCATCTCATGTCTCCCAAGATGGTCTCAAATTTGGTATGTAACTGAGGATGGCCTTGGATTTCTGACCCACCTGCCTCTCTCTCCTAAATGAGTGGTAGGAGCCCCATACCTAGTTTTTATTGTTCTGAAGACAGAATCCAGGGCCTCTCTACCACCTGAGCTACCTGGCAGCCCCAGGATCTTGTTCTCATCACAAAGGGGCATTATCCAGAGCTTGTAAACCCAGGTCTCTGCTGGGGCAAAAAACGCCATCTGGCTACTGTCAAGAGAATAACCTCTAGGGGGCGACAGAGGAGCAAAAATGGAAACGACCCATTGCCAGGTGGCTCTAATGTGCAGATCAAAGGATCCTCACATAAATATATCCTTAAGATTTCTTGTTGCTATTGTCTGAACTGCTGATTGGGTGTTTCTGAATGGAGGAAAACGGGAGGGCTACGCAGAGCCAGCATTCTTTCTTGTATATGGAACCTATCAGAAGCTGATATCGCCTCTCCCACCATGGTCATTAGTTCAGCAACTGTTGATAATACATTTACTGTATGTTTAGGACTGTGATGGGTACCAGGTCAGAGCACTAAGCACAGCCAGGCCTCTGTTCCCCTGTGCTTGCCTGCTAACGAGGTATACACCAAACACCTGCTTATCATCAGAAACTAGACCCAGAGTCCTCTGACAATGCAGTTTATATGATGTAGCGCTTGTTCATTTCATCTGTGTGGCAGATAACCATCGTTTTCTTAGTCCCTGGCCCCAGAAGGATCATGGAGCCACTGAGAGAACATAAAGCCATAGTCAGTTGACGTCACCAACTCCACCCATAATGACCACTGGAGAAATTAAGTAGTCCACTAAACTGATTGGGAAAAATAAATATGAAACTGGCTAACAAGGAAAAAATGGATTTCTTGTTGCACAGAGCCTAAAGGGTCATGTCCTAGAGAAAGTCCTTTGGGTGCCTTAAGACCAAGCTGAGTGAGAACAAGCAGTTCATTTTTCTTAGCAGTACTGCCATTACCAGGGACAAGCCTGTCTGCC
Source organism: Sigmodon hispidus (assembly GCA_004025045.1). Lineage (NCBI taxonomy): Eukaryota > Metazoa > Chordata > Mammalia > Rodentia > Cricetidae > Sigmodon > Sigmodon hispidus. The sequence continues at coordinate 28,882 of PVIH01003940.1, forward strand.
CCAGCCAGAAGCTTTCTAGATATCCCAGGCTGACCTTGAATCCATGATTCCCCGACCCTGTCTCTCAAGTGCTGATTTACACCAAGATATTCCTATAGGATATTTAAAATATCTAATCATTGTTTCTATATGACCAAGCTAATTTACATAAGCATGTAGCATTGACACAGTCTCTTAAAAGCCCTGGATAGGGGCTGGAGAGATGGCTCAGCGGTTAAGAGCACTGTCTGCTCTTCCAGAGGACCCGGGTTCGATTCCCAGCACCCACATGGCAGCTAACAACTGTCTGTAGTTCCAGTTCTAGGCAAATAAATAAATAAATAAAGTTGTTTAAAAAAAAAAAAAAAAAGCCCTGGATAACCCCTTTTATTTCCTGTCTCAGGAAAGGGTCACCAAGCTTGCACCCCGTGCCCAGTCAGAAGAGGACTTGTCTGCTTTGTTTGAAGCCTCAATGAAATTGTACTAATTACCACGTCAGCAGAAATGATCACCACCGCCTTTGTAACAGAAGTTACAGATAACAGAAGTGGGTCCAGCTCCCCCTTTGTCCTTTATCTCCACATTTAATTCACCTGCTACTGGTTTGAATGTGATGTGATTCTAGCCTTTGGGAAATTTCTCAATGCTCATTATTTAAAACTTGTGGGCTACACCCCAGGGAGTTCATGGTCCTGCACCAAACCCCACTGAACCCCATGTGAAATGGACAAAAACTGTCCATCAAATAAAAATATACTGTGTCCAGATACTGCATGTCTAGCAATTTATCCTGAACAAATACTAGCATTCATGTGTTAAAAGAAAGAAAATGACAAGATGCCTCTGACAATACTTTTCTGGGTAATAAAAATTTTTTAAATCTAAATATTCATTTATACATCCTAATATAGTAAATGGTAGAATATTATGGTATTTTTAATAAAGATGAACTAAATCTCTTGAAAATATATGTCTGTTTCATAAAGATGTTTGTAGAAAACAAGTGGCAAAATTATATATTACTATGGTTTATCTTACCTTCTTAACTATATATGTGTCTATATAGAGGAAAAAGATACACATCAAGATATTAAAAGATATCATTGGAGAAATGAGATTGAGGGTATAGAAAATTAATGTGTACTTAGTGTTTTATGCTTTCAGTTTTTTAAGGTGCTGAAATTAGTACCCAGAGCCTTGCACATATTAGGCAAGTGATCTACCATTGAGCAGTGTCCTCAGCCCTTGGGCTTTAAGGTACAATGTCACTGTAACTAGTTTAAGGCGGACCTGATTTCTCTATATAGCCAAAGATAGTCTTGAATTTGGGGTCGTTCTGCCTCTGTCTTCCCAGCACTGAAATTATAAATATGCACCACACCTGGCCTATTCCCCCACTTTGTACCTTACAAATGCCTGTATTGTCTGATTGTCTGGGCTTGTTATAGAAAGCAATTTTGTAGCCTTAAAAGGGAAGGCAGGGCTGGGAAGATGGGTTAGCATGCAAAGTACCTGTCATTCATCATTCATACATGAAGATTTGAGTTCAGATTCCTCTCTCTCTCTCTCTCTCTCTCTCTCTCTCTCTCTCTCTCTCTCTCACACACACACACACACACACACACACACACACACACACCCCTCCATGTAAATGTCAGCCACAGCTTCGTATATCTGTAAACTTGACACCAGAGTGGCAGGTGGAGATGAGCAGATGCCTAGGGCTCCCTAGCCAGCCATTCCAGGTTCACTAAGAAACCCTGTCTCAAAAAAATAAAGTGGAGAGCAAACCCAGTGCCAGCCTTTGTCTCCCACATATACATGCGCACAGTGTACACATGTACACCACACACAGAGAGAAGGAGGGACTAAGGGTGTAACTCAATGGTAGAGTGAATGCTTAGCATATCACACACACACACACACACACACACACACACACACACACACCCCACAAAGATAATTCCTATAAAACACTCAAGTGCTTTATACCCAGCATCCAAAGATAAGCATAAGATGATGCCAACAAAATGCCAATTACACCTTGTTGGTCACATCTATCTAAAATTACAAAGTAATTAATGAAGTAGAAGTAGAAGTTATATGTGAATGAGGCAAAGAGTGGGTCAGTCCTGTAAATCTGAGTAATATTTAGTAAAATGTGTCAATTAATGAAAGTACATTTAGCATAGCAAGAGGTGGGGATTCTCCCATTGCTGACGCCATCACCCTTTTAAAATGTCCATATAGGGTTAGGTCAGAGAGCTCCTATAATGCATTGTTCTTCTGTGTCCTTAGGCTGCTGACACCAGAATTCCATGCAGATACTAAAATCTGTGAGTGTCCAACTCCTTCATACACATAAAATGGTAAAGTGGTGCAATTCTCAGTACTACAGTATATGTGCACACACATGCACGCACGTGTGTGTGTGTGCGCGTGCACACACACACATCTATCTATCTCCATGTAACCTATGAACATCTTTCTAGTGCCTTAAATCATTTCTAGATTTCTTTCAGCACAAGGCAACACTGTAATCGCTTGCTGTGCTGTACTGTAAAGAAAAAACAATGGAAAGAAGACTGAGCATCTTATTGTAGGTCTAACTTCACAAGAGTCAAAACTAGTAATGCATACTGGTACTGGAGACAGGTGAGCTTATGCAGGCAGGTGGCTCCAGCATGGTGTATTTACACACTAGCCCCCATACTCACACACAGGCACACACACACACACACACACACAGCACAGTGTTCAGTACACAGTTGATTGAGGTTTGGTCTTTGGAAATTTGTGGAGCCTTTTTCTTCAGTATTTTCTATTTGGGATTGATTGACTCATAGATGAAGTGCCCACAGAGAAATTCTTTTCTGCATTATTTAGAGACTCTGGGATGCTGGCTTATTGTCCCCCTGACACCTGAATCTTACTTTATTTAACCAAGGCCTCTTTAGCTTGACAATGTTATGAGTATATTTTGTAAATTATCTACCCTTGAATGTGAGATTTTTGAATTTAAGAAATTTAATGAAAACAATTTGAGATATAAAAAAATGAGTTTTTTATTCCTCCAATATTTGATGCCTTTCCTAACAGTAACCAGATGCCTAAATGTGACTCACCAGACATGTCTGGTGTTCATATCAACAGTGACTCTGCACAAGAAAAGCTTAAAGGTCATGCATTTAGGAAGCCTTCACAGGCTTCTTATCTTGAGACTCAACATTTTGCTCTTTACAATTTGGAAACATGGGAAAAGAAGTGTTTTGTAACTTGCCTGCTATTTTAAATACAAGAGAAAAGACACAACCAATGTCTGCACATCAGATACTCTCATAAAGATAACAAGTACAGTTTTCTCATTTCAAATCTTAGTTTTCTATTGATTTCCTTTTAAAAACATTTTTGGAGTTACAGGTTCACTGTCTTGGTTTACTTGGCAAAGATAGAAAAATTAATAGAATGGTACCCAAGGTTTATATAATGCTACATTCATAAAATTACCACGTATGACAGCATTTTCACTTAAACCTTACATCTCTAATTTACTTATGAGGTAACACAAATCCTTTATTATTATTATTATTATTATTATTATTATGAATAAAGTCACATTTTCTATGCGTGTATATCCTTGTTCAAGGTCCCTTCTTCCTCCCACCCCCTCCAGTCACTCTCTCTTCTCCACATCTCCCCATCTCCTCCCCAGCAAGGGCAGGACGTCCCAACGTCCCAATATGGCTTAGTTCAGCATCCACTCCTGGCAGATCCAGGAGGTAACACAAATTCTAAGTTAAGCCTCGCCACTATGATTTATTGTCAAGTGCCACAATAAACAGATAGCTAGCTTTGATCTCTTGTCTCTTCTCCATGAACAGGGAAGGCTGTGTTGAGTCTCACATTGTGTTTATAGCTCGGGACACAGCTGTAAGGTGTTGTTAAGTGTTCAGTGAAGTAAGTCTGCTCTTGTAAAACACAGACAAGTACAGTATCAAAAATGAAAGCATGTGCACAAAAAAAATACATATACATATGCTTTGTTAGCTCTTCTGAAAAAAAGATGAATGGTTGTTTGGATTAGAAACTGTACCCTAATGAGGCATGTTACCCCTGGGGAGGAGGTGTGAGTAGGGTGACTTCACCCCCAGGTCAACACTGCACAGGCTGAAATTCTTTGATTCCCCAGCAACCCCAACCCAGACAGCTGCCAGGAAGTGCCTGATCCTCTGGGAGCCATTGGCAGACAAGCCCATCACCATTACAATGACCTGGGGAGCAATGCCCTAAGCACTACCACATGAATGGACAGAAATTAGTTCTTGAAGGCCTCCTTGGATTGCTGGCAGCTGGGTTTAGAGGGCCTGGTGTCTTCTGCTATTATTCTTCTGATTTTTCAGCTCTAATAACTCTCAGATTAAATGCCTTCTCTTTTCAAACTGCAACAACCGCTCGAAATGTCCCATGTGGCATCCTGCATGAAGCTAGGAGAGCTAGCTTCAATATTCATCCTTTGAAGCTTTGCTTACTTGATATTTCATTTGTGGTTTTTAATTACTTTCCAATCTTTAGAACTTTTTATACCTTGGAAACTGGTTAAAACGCTCAAGAGAAAAGAAAAAAGTCATATAATTCCATTCCTCAAATACAATTATTTAATATATAATCTTTTTCCAGTTTTTTCTACATGGGAGGTATAATCTTTAGCTCTTTTCCTAAAAGAGATGACATTTTAAGCTTTCCATGTTTCCACATAATCTTCATGAACACTATTCTTTTAATATTTATTTTTATTTTATGTGAATTGGTGTTTTGCCTGCATGTTTAACTGTGTAAGGGTGTCAGATCTTGGAATTACAGAATGCTGTTAGCTGTCATGTGGATGCTGGGAATCGAACTCTGGTCCTCTGGAAGAACAGTCAGTGCTCTTAACCACTGAGCCATCTCTCCAGCCCCATGAACAGTACTTGAAAAGGCACACAATAGTTCACAGGATGGAATTTTTAATAATTCATCCATAATACAACCAATTGAGATGACTTCCAGATTTTCATTCCCACCAGTACCATAGCAGGGAGCAGATGGTCAGTATGTGGAGTTTTCATATTTTCAGTCATTCTCTTAAGTTCATTCTGTCCCACTTGAAGTTTTACATTTTAAGCATGAACTTTTGATTCATATTTTCTAAACATATACAGTATTTCATCATAGCCATTGCCTTCTAATTTCTTTCTTCTTATTTCTCTTCAAAATAAACTCTAGCAAAATGATAAATGTTTTGGAGTGTCATTCACATGGAAGGACCCACAAAAACCAACTGTGATTTGTCTTTTATGTCAGTAGAGTTTACCCTGGGTACCTATGGAGTTTCCAGAACACTCCTTGGATACCAAAAATCCTAAGGTGCGAAAGTCCTTTTTATAAAGTGATATAGACTTTAGTTATAACCTCATATAATTTAAATCACCTGGAGGTGATTTACATTGTCTGATATAGTAAAAATGTTATTTTGTGTTGTTTTGAAAATGTCAAGAATGAGGAAAGTCTGTATATGTCCAACACAGGTGTGTGTGGGGGGGGGATGGAGAGAGAGAGAGAGAGAGAGAGAGAGAGAGAGAGAGAGAGAGAGAGAGAGAAGAGAGAGGCCCTCCCAGGGCAATTTAATTTGACTTCCTGCTGTAGAACACCAGTCACTATATTCTAGAAGATCAAAGATTAGTGTTAAAATCCTGTATTTCTTTTACACTGAGCCTTTGAAGAGGCCTCTGCACAGTAAGATTCTGTAGACTTACGGCCACATTCTTTACTCTAACAGTGCATCCTGAAGGATCCTCACCCATTGGCTGATTTGCAGGCAGCTTCTTAGGACAAGCCACAGCATAAGAAACTCCTTCCTTGCCACCCCTGCTGCTGCCATCAGCTGGCATTCAGTGAGCTGGAGGTGGCAGAAGAAGGTTCTGCAGATGCACAATCTAGGGCTACATCCGGAGATGGTCTTCATGCTGGCAGAGACCCGTTGGGGCACGTAGCTCAAGCAGTAGCATATGTAGGTGTCAGATGTGATTTTCCCCTGAATAGTTTTGGTCTGTGCTTACTTGAATCTACAGAATGAATAGAGATGGAGAGAAGACTGCAGAACCCAACAGTGCCTGTGAGCAGATAAACTCAAATAAACTTATAAAACTTACTTTAGTGATGTAAAGGTAAAACTATAAATCACCAATTCTTTTTTTTTTTCTTTTTGCCTTGTAATTTATTTATTTATTTAGTTAGTTGGTTTATTTTTTTTTTTCCTCACCTTCGTGGAACCACTACCCAACAGGCCTGCCAGCATTATCACAGTCATGGTCTATGGTTTGGATAGCTAAAACAATATCCAAATACTCTTTTCTATAAATCATCCAGGCTTGTTAGTACAAAGATGACTGTCCTGTGACAGCTGAGTGAGACAAGGAACCACCCCCAAGACCCCTCCCAAGGGTCTGAGTTGCTTCTCTAATCAGAAACTTCTAGAGATGTTTCTTCTGACTCTACCCTTCCTCTTCCCAGAATTCTCCTAGTCTGTTCATCCTGCCTATACATCCTGCCTGGCTACTGGCCAATCAGCATCTTATTAAACTGATTTGAGTGACAAATCTCTACAATGTACAAGAGCATCATCTCACGTTAAGTGTCCTTTGTGGTGAAGAGTATCTTGAATCATTTATCTTGTAAATTCCTAACAAGCTATACATGCAAGGCCAGTGACAAAAGACAGCCTTGCAAATTAGTTATAAAACTCTGAGAGGCTAATACATCTAGCTGACTTGATATAGTAACTTAAAAAAAATAGAGTTCCCCCCATAGCAAAATGCTTTGACAAATTTTACCCTCAAATCAACCTTATTAGACCAGGCTCAGTAATGTTAACTGTAAAGCTAATATTGATCATGTGCTCCTTACATGTTGGGCCTTAGAAGTACATTATATTATTTGCTAATTAAAACCACTTCAAAACAGCACTTACAATTATCTCCGGGTATAGATGATAAAATCAGGCCTCAGAGATGTCATATTGTTTGACCAAAGCCACACCTGCTGGCAAATGATTTGGCCACACACACAGATCTTGCTTTGAGTAACCATAGTATAAATGGCTATGGCAGGTTCTGGGACTGTGGAGATTAATAAAGCACAGTCTTTAGGAGCTCACCATCAGTCAGAGGAAACAAGTCAGCATCATTTGAATAGTAAACGTAATTACTAAGCTGCCTTAGAGATCCATCAATGTCCAGATTGATCAGGTAAGAGCAGGTAGAGGACTGTGATCCTGACTCTTGGACAGATCTAATGTTTTTAATATCTTATATAGAAGGCCGTGTTCTCTACTTTATATAAGTAGAGTTCATGAAACCCAGTGATCCTTCTGCTTTGATTATCTTTATCAGTTATCACAATTGTGACTGTGTGACAGTGACCAAAACCTACGAAATGTAAAGGAGGAGCCTGCTATATCGTGGGCTATCAAGACAAGAGAGGTGCTAGAACTCTGTCACCCATAAAGAAGGGCACATTTTTAGGTCCACAGAATAAACAGGCTTGGTGACAGGCACTAAGAAGACAAGCTATATGTTTAGTATTGTGATCTTTTTGTTTCCAAATTCCCACCCTCTCATCTGACCTCCAGCACCAAGGAAGGTTTTCTGAAGAGATTCCCGGAGTCCTTGAAGGATGCTGTCCCTCCCTATGACATGGATCTTTCCTCCAGTCCATAACCATCTTTCTCCTCTCACCCTTCCTGGTTTTCCATTCTGCTCTGCTATGTCCACCAGAGTTTACTATGGGCTGTATATTTGTATCTTCCCCAATTCCCAACGCTGAGAGTTTCTGGATTTGGAGATGAGATCTTTGGGAAATGATTAAAGTTTAATGAAATTGAAAGGATGTGGTCTCTTTAAAATAAAAGAGGCCAGAGCTCTTGCTTTCTACACATGAACACACAATAAAATGTTGGACACCTTCCATTCAAGAAGTCACCTCTCACCAGAAATAACTCAAGATAGAATATGTTTGTTGGGTTTCCTAGCTTCCAGAGCCATTAAGAACTGGTTTTAGGTCCAGGCTATAGAGACTTGTTATAATAGTCCATGCTGGAAAAGACAGTCCCAAAGAGAAAATATGAATTACATTGATGTTAGACTACTTAAGTATTATTCTAAGCACTTTATACATTTCCATTGTTACCTTTTCAGCAATATTAAGTTATCATTATTATCTTTCTCATTTTTATCAACACACACACACACACACACACACACACACACACACACACACACACACACACACGCCCATGCCACTCTTGGTTCAGAAACCCACTTTATGTCCTGGTTTCAGCAGTTACCCTCTTAATGGTTTTCTTGCTTCTATCTCTTGAGATCTTATAAGCCATTCCCATCCCCGTTCTAGAATGATCTTTGTTAAGATAACCTTCACCAGAACCTACCCGAGGATGGAAGCATAGCTCAATGGCAGAGCATCTGAGTAGCGTTGTGAGTCCCTGGGTTTGATCATCCATGCTGCCAACAGAAAACATAAAAAGAGAAAGAAGAGGAGAAAAGAAAGAAAGGAGAAGAAGAAAGAGAAAAGGCAAACTTTCTCAGTGGCTATCTTTTTCCCTAGAGAAATCAAGAAACCCTGATTGGAGGTGTCCTATGAACTCCAAAGCATACTTTGTGTGCCTGTCATTTATCATCTGTTCCAATTCCCTTTCCAATATGGTAACTAGAGTTAAAGGACCTTGTCTTTATCACCAGAGATCTTCATCCTTTCCCATCATAGCCAACACCTATAGAAGTAAGTTAGCAATACGTATTTGAAGAACAGAAATAGAAGAATAAAACAGCTGGTCTAATTTTTTTCTCAGACTGTTTTTTGTTGACCAAAGTTTCACATTCTGAGTGTGAAAGAGTCAGCTACTATGGATGATTGCTGGAACTAACAGCCTTTCTTCCATAATATCCAATTAGAACAAAGGTAAAAAGTGTTCTAGAATTTATATTCAGAAACAAGGTTCCATAGTCCACTTAGATCCTAAGAGGTCGGCCCAAAGGAGCCACAGAACAACCTGACTGATGTTCAGAGAACACGCACGCAAGCTAAGCCGGAATAGCTTTCTGGAGAGCAAGTGACTCGTTATCAACATGCAGGCCTCACAACAGCCCAGACGAATATCCACCTCAGCAGTCTTCCTTTTGTGAAGATGACATTTTCCCCCTTCTCAGAACCCACTATGAGTGTTTGTGACTTTTTAAATGACATAATAAAGCTGTCAGCACACAGTGAAAGCTATGCAATGTTTATAATTAAAGGGGGGGCTCTATCATATTTATGTTAAAGAAAATGGAGACTCGCTGGGCCTTCCCTTTCAAATCCCTTAATCCTTTGGGTTTAGAATGGAGAGACTCCAATTTTTCTCTGGGGTCTTAATTTTTATGTGGCTTCTTATTACATCTTTTATCGCTTCTAAAACTCTAAATCCCTCTAACATAGCTTTGTTCCTTCCACAGCTGAACTGGTTGCAGCAGGCTGATCTTTTTATTGGTGGATAATGGATTTAGTCTGATTGCTGACATGGGAACAAAGCAAGGATAAACAATTCCATTTGTGACCATGAAATTCCCCATCTGTTGAGTGCATTCATGACTAAAGAGTGCTGGAAAGAGGGAGGCATGAATGAACCTGCCATGCTGATGTTAATGACATCCGTCATACAACTGGACATGTGGCTTCATAAATCAAGAGCTAAGGGTAACACCGGTTGCCCATGTCGCGAACAAGCCATCCAATTAAGGGCCTAAGCATTTACCTTGACATTGGGCCTGATGACCCGATTTTTATTTGTTATCTAACCATAAAACTCTAAGAAACAGAATATATTTGTAGAATATTTTTATAAATATGTGTAGGAGTTGAACATATTGGTGAAGCAATGTCTTGGCATGCACCCGGCTTCAACCTGCAGGACTGCAATTAACAAAGAAATGCATGACTTAAAACTGGCTTCAAAATCAAATTTTGGTGATAGAGAAAGCTGTATCAATGAAAACAAAAAATGATGATTGTTGAAATTGAGTGATAGGTCCTGGGGTTCATTTTACTATACTCTACTTTGAACACATTATGAAATTAGTATTAGAAAAAATAAAACATTTGCAAAGTGAAAATAACTGAAAATGGAAACATCCTCTGTTTAGTACAAGCATCTTTTATAGTTGTTTTGATTTTGTTGTTGACTTTTTGTTTGGTTTTAGAGATAGGGTTTCTCTGTGTTGTCTTGGCTGTCCTGGAACTCACTCTGTAGACAAGGCTGGTCTTGAACTAACAGAGATCCACTTGCCTCTGCCTAAGTGTTGGGCCACCACAGCCTGGCTGTAAGTTTTTTGTTTTACTTTTTTTTTTTGTTATTGTTGTTTTGTTTTAATAAAAGAAAAAAATGCTCATATAACAGTTTAAATATTTAATAAGGCAAAAAGTTACCACTAGCAAACAAGAATTTTCTATACTTCACAAGTAGGAAATCAGTTTCTCTAGCTGTTGTTTTCCCAGGATCCACTCACCTCATAGCCACATACATGGCCTTTTCCAGGGCATAAAGGCAAATAGATGAGCCACCATAGCCACCATGAGTGCTACAATGAGTAAAAAAACACCTAGTGTGATGACTAATCCTGGTTGCTGACTTGATACACCTGAAAAGATGGAAACATCTGAAGAGCGAGGCTCTCCATAAGATTGGCCCACAGTCATGTTTGTAAGGCATTTCCTTGATTGCTAATTGTTTCGAGAGAGTCCAGGCTACTGTGAGTGGCATCATTCCTAGGTAGGCCTGGACTTTATAAGAAAATTAAGTAACCACAGAAACCAGAAAAGCACACATGCACATACACACACAAAGAAGCAATACTAAATGAATTCATCAGGTTATATTTATATGTCTCTATACTTGTAACAATAATAAAGAAAAATAGAGATAATAAATGAAAGTAATAGGACATGGAGGTGGGGGAAAAATGGGAGTGAGGAGCAGGATATGATAATCGGGTATTGAAGATGATCAAAGTATATGCATGCTAACCCTAGTTACCATATTAGAAAAGGAACTGGAACAGATGATAAATGACAGGCACACATCATACTATATGCATGCATGAAATGTGGTGATGAAACATTATTTTGTAAATTAATAAATGATAATAGAAACAGAACAACAACAAAACAAAGATAGCTGAGCAAGCCAGTAAGCAGCATTCCTCCGCTATCTCCATTTCAGTTTCTACCTCTAGGATCCTGCCTGGAGTTCTGGCCTTGGCTTCCCCTAAGGTGTAAGCTAAATCAAAACAAGCCCTTTCCTCCCCAAGTTGCTTTTGTTCATTGTTTTATCAAAGCAACAGAAACCAAAGTAGAGCATTGAGCCTGCCTTGAGGATTGATGCTGGCACCAAGAATGTCAAGTACAAAGTCCAGGAGTCAGTGGGGATCATCTTTGTTCAATATGATGCCTAACAGACACAGGACAATTGAAATGTGCTGTGCATAGGAAATACACACCATATTCCAAAGACAGTATGAAAAATACAGTGAATCAAAATAACTTCTTGTTAAAACTTGAAGTAACTCAACTACCTCATTAATGATGTTTTTAACTGGTCACATGGTTAAATGAGGATTTTTTGTGTTTTCAATTAAATAAAAAACATTTTTAACCTCTCTTCATCTGACCTTGTGGCTTTTTCTTTCTTTTTTCTTCTTCTTTTGTAGGTTTTTTTCAGTGTTGGGCAGCTAACTTAGTATCTCGCGCAGACTCAAAAAACCTCCTATCACTAACTTCTAACTTTACCTTGTATCACTAACTTCTATTTTTTATTCTATCATGACATCACTCCATGAACTTGAAGCTTTTTGATTTATACTCAACTAGTTTGTCTTGCTCTTGACTTTGCCTCTTACGCAGTTTGTATAACCTTGGGCAGTGCTGAACATCAATGCCTCTGCATCTAGGCAAGAATTCCACCATAGAACTATTTCCCAGCCCTCTTCGTATATTTTTAAAAAACATTACACATAATAATTTTAGCTTTGAAGTCTACGTTCCACATATATTTCTATTTTTATCCTTTTTCTCTTTGATTAAAATTCATGCATTTTTAAAATATGGAGAACTTTCTGTCTTCATTCACCAGACTTCCTGTCCTAGAGACAACCACTTTTAACTTCATAGTTAGAAATACATCCCTAGACATCATCCAAAGATCTCCAATTTGACTTCTAAGAATGTATTGTGCTGATAGACCTGAATGTGTGTGAGATAGTGCTAGAAATGACTATAGTAATTTCTCAACTTTCATTGATTTTTTTTTATGCACTCAAACAAAGCCACTGAAGAGAATGAGATTGAAGCTAGGCATGACTGAGTACAGATGTCACCCATCCCAGCTGCTTGGGACATTTGAGATGGTGAGTTAAACTGATCTGGTAAAATAGTAAGGCCTTACATTTAAAAAAAAATAGATCAAAACAAGATAGATTAACTTGTACTACCTCAATTTAAGAGTCTTTAAGTTGCAAGTAACAGAAAATCTAACACAAACTGGTTTAAATATAAAGGAGATACATATTGGATAAGATAAAATATTATTAAGGTTATGAATATGTGCCCACATGCACATACCCATGTGATATACCACATATAAATATTAAAGTTCATTCTTCCTGTTTCTTTTAACTATTTAAGTATATGTACTACCACATTTTAAGTTGGGCATGTGCTTAACATTGGACTTCCCCTCCCAAGCAGATGCTCTTCTCTAGATGCTTGCACTTTCCTCAATCACTTGAGCTGTTTGTCAAGATCATTTTTTGCTTGCTTTATTTTTAGCTTTGATTTTCAGATGGAGGCCATGCTACACTGCCCAGAGAGTCCTGAAGCAATCATCTTGTCTCAAGATCACTTGTTTTAGTGCTCCTGGAAGTGTGAGTGTGTGTGTGTGTATGTGTGTGCATTTTATGTGTGATTTGTGTTTGCATGTCTGTGTGCAAGTGTGTGTGCCCATGTGTATTCATGGCATATGGAAATCAGTGAAGGATATTCAGCCTCTTCCTCTATTGCTCTCCACTGTGTTCCCTTGAGACAGAGTTTCTCATTGAACCTGAAGTTCATCAATGCTGCTCTACTGGCTAAACAATAAGTTCTATTGTTTCTGGCCCCAATGCTGAGATTAGAGGCACATGCTGTCCTGCCCAGCTTTTATATATGTGCTAGGGATTCAAACTCAGTTTCTCATGCTTGTATGGCATGTACTTTTACCCACCAAGCCATGTCCCCAACCCAAGGTACAGTTTTCTCCTGGCTCAGTTTAAAATGTTAATTTTTCACACCAACCCTTCTTCCCTTCACACCAACCCACTTCCCAAAGTGTTTTCCTTTCTCTCTGTCTGTGTCACTATCTACTACACCTCACATGTTTCCTGTTTTATAATTTGCCTCACTAGATGACACATAAAACCCACAAACTTACATCCTGTCCTCCCCAAAGCCTGATGCATGTTTAATAAATATTTATTGAAAATTATGAATGAAAGGAACATGGATGAATTTCAAATTATTATGCTAGGTAAAAGAGGCCAGACATAGACAGTCCCATTTGTATGATCCCACTTATTCAGGAGATAAATCCTGGAGGCCATGATGAAGAAGAAGAAGAAGTAATGATAGTTTTATGGGTATGGGGTTTCCTTTGCAGATAATGTATTAGTTACAGTTTCATTGTTCTAACAAGATACTTAGGAAAAGCAATTTATGGGAGGAAGAATTTGTTTCAGCTTATGGTTTGAGAAGACAACACCCTTCATAGTGGGGCAGGCATACAGCAGGACCATGAGATGCTGGTCACTCAATGTCAAGAAAAGTAGGGAGAGCCTACAACTGATACTTCATTGATATTCTCCTTTTCCTTTTTATTTAGCCTGGGACCCTTCCTCCCTCCCATGTTACACTTCTATGTAATCATCCTCATGCACACTCCAGAAATGTCTCCTAGGTGACTCCAAGCCTAGTCAAATTGACAATGAAAATCACACAGGACACAATGTTTTGGAATTAAGTAGTGGGGAGTAACACTTATTGTATTATAATATTGTAACATACTGAAGTATTGCAATATACTAAATTCCCCCAAATGCATATATCATAATGGTTGGTTTATGTTCCACGAGTCTTATTTTAATGAAAAAAAATAATAAAGCACACACACACACACACACACACACACAATGAAAGGAACCATTCTTACAGAGTGGTGAGGCATGGTTGTCTATCACAGGACAGCCTAGATACTATGTTACAATTCATTCTTTTTTTTTTACCAGGCATGGTAATGTACAGTAATTGTCCCACCTACTTAGGAGGCTAAAGCAGAAGGATTGCTTGAGTACAGTAGTTCAAGAGCAGCCTAGGCAACATATTAAAGGACCATCTCAAAACAATAGTAATAATAACAACAATAATGCATTTTCTTTAAAAGTCAGAGAGAATACATCCCTGGAGCAAGTCAGAACACCCACTTCAATTAGCTTACCTAATGCAGCAATTTTGAACATCAGCCAGATTCTCCACAAAAGAAATATGTGCTTGGTACTGTAAACCTGGTCAGAAGCCCATGGCTAGAGAAAGCCTAGGCCCCAGAATAGATGCTACTACTGTTTGCTTTGGTAAATGCATGCTACCAAACTGCCTTCTAAATACATGTCTTTATTCTTAGAGATTAGTGCTGGGTTCAGCCATGATCAGAGAAGCTTCTTTTTGCAGTCAGTAACAATGATCAATAGAGTCCCACAGAGATGGCTGACTGGAGCTATTGGGAGCTCACTGACTCTGAAATAACATCTGAGGAACCTCCATGGAAAGGAACTAAACCCTCTGATTGTAGATGACAATCAAAAGGCATGGGCAGTTTGTGGAGCCTCTTGCAGTAGGTCCAGAGTTTATTCCTGGTGAATGAACTGGCTTCTCTGAGCTCATTCCCTAAAGAGGAACACCTTACTCAGCCTTGATACTGGGGGTGGGACTTGGACCTACCTCAGCTGGATATGCCAGACCAAATTGACTCACCTTGGGATTCCTTACCCTCCCTGGGAAATGGATGGGGGCTGGGGTGGGGCGTAGGCTGAGGGAGGATGAGAAAGAGAAGGGAAGGGAGGGTGAGCAGTGGTAGGTATGAAAAAAAATGTTTTAAATTTCAAAATTTACTAAAAATAAATAACTGAAGAGACCTACAAATGGTCAAAACGCTGAGAATAAATGGCTATTGAGTGCTCATCCCAAAGCCGGAAACCTGCACCAGCTGTTCTCCCACTCCATCAAGCCCCAGGAAACACTGAAAAAAGGGAGCAGGAAGAATGTAAGAGCCAGAGATGGGGAGGAATACTGTGAGGCGCTATCCTCCGGACATGACGTCACCATCGCCCTCATGAACACACAACACCTCTGGTTACCTGAGCAAGTTCAATGCAGTCAACAGTCTAGTGTGGGTGGGGGAGGGACTTATAAGGACCCACCCCTATCTAATGAACAATTGCAATAGATGCTGTTGAGGGAAGGGAAGCTCTTGGGGAGGGGGAGGGGGGGTAGGATACATGGCCACTGTAGGTTGTCTATGCCCTGGTGACTAGCTACACCCCCATGCACATACAGACAGCAGTGGGTGGACTCAGAGAGTTACAAAATATACAAAATAAAAGAATAAAACAGGATATGAAAGTGGAAGGGAAAATAGGGGGGGAATCAGAAGAAGGAATTAGTTTGGATATGATAATACATTGTGTACTTCTATAAAATTGTTAAAGAATAAATTCTAAAGTAGACAGTAAGCTTTACATTTTAGTAAACAATAAATAGTTTTGGTGTAAATGACCTATGTAATATTTAGGGGCATATTTATAATTTTTAAAACCCTTTCTGTTAATTTTTGTAAATTGACCTGAGTACCCTTTGTCTAAGCAGGCCACTCTTCAAACACCTGCTGTGTGTGGTCATGTGTCCTCTTACCCAAAAGAGCATCACTTTGCCTAAGTTAAAGACTGAAGCCTCTCTCTTTCTCTCAGAGGAACTGAAAGGAGAATGTTACAACTGCTCACACTATAAATGCATTTCACAAAGTTAGCTTCACAGCATGGTGAGGGTCTAACTCACCCAAGTCACGGTTTCTCCCCCTCCCCCCTTAGCAATGGTGAGTACACCTTGCCAGGTTGTTGGGCTTATGTCTAAAGTGTCTGCTCCAGCATATATAGCACCGAGTCTGGATGTGACGGAGTTTGATGCATGTGGGATAAGTAGAGGGGCACTATATAGCACAAGCCAGAAAGTCACACACAGGCCATCATTCAGCTGCCATCTCTGTTTAGTCACAGAATTGGTGCTCTCTGCTTCTAAAACCACGTATTCATGGGAACAACCACAGAACTTTGGAATCAGAAAGATGTCGAGGCATTTGGAAATGTATTGAGAGGTATCTGCAACCAGAGACTGTTGAACCACAGATCCAAATCTTGGAGACGAACTCTGTCAGCATTGGTGCACTTCCTTCTATGTACCAGAGATTTTCTGACTTTGTGATGAAGAGTGTCCCTTGGAGAGTTTATTCAAACAGACCACTGGCCTCCACCCAAATCAGTTTCTGGTTGGCAGGCAGAAGGGATCTGAGAAATTTGCATGTCTAACAAGCTCCCCAGAGATGTTGCTGCTTCTGTATGAGGATGATTTGAAAACCACTGTGGCACATATATTACCATGCTCTCAACCCCAGTACAGTTTAGTGCCCAGAACATTTTTAAATATATCCCTTGGTTATAGAGAACTGGATCTATTTTTGCACATGTATCTTTTTTATGATTGATTTTAAATAGTGAGGAGGAACACCTGACCTCCTCTCAACTTTAGTGCACGTGGGTTATGAACTCTTCTAATGCTGGATGTGATGGTGTTTACTATTTACAGCATTCAGGAGGCAAAGGCAGGAAGGTTTATGTGAGCTTGAGGCCAGCCTGGTCTACACACTGAGTTTCAGGACAAGCTGACCCTACCTCGATAGATAGATAGATAGGATAGACAGACAGACAGACAGACAGACAGACAGATAGATAGATAGATACTGCCCTGATTCTAAGATGTGCCCTGGGACCAGCACCACCCACATTAGACCGTTGGAAGCAGAACCTGCATCTGTATTTTAGAAAGTGTTGCAGGCAGTTCAGAACCCTGCTGGAGACTCCACCCAGTCTATTTCTTCCTAAATGCTGTTTCATCAGGGAAGGTTGTCATAGCACTTCTGGCAGGCGAGCTAGATCTCTGGAGCTCTTTCATTCAAAAGAGAAAGAGGAAGAAGACCGCACCATGAAGAGTCTCCCATCCTTCAGTAGGTAGCAGGCATTTCTCAGAGTATGAAAGAAAGAAAACCTTTCCCTGATATGACTGCCCTTGGAGTAACTACAGAGATCAAATGTATAAATATATATTAAAGTCACTTACGTAGTACCCTACGTGACCATGGAGGAAAGTTCAGTGGTGATTTCCAGAAAGAGAGGTTGGTACTCAGGCCAAAGCAGATCTAACTCGGTGTAGCTTTATTTTTGGCAGGAGTTGACTCTAATATTTGTGGGTGTGGTGTATGCTTGCTGTTCTGTATGGATTATACCCTCTGCATTTCTAAAGTGGCTCATCCACTCATCCCTCCACGCATTGTAAAATACCAGGCCCAGGAAAATCCTAGATTCTGGGCTCTAAGCACAAAGGCCAGACAAGGACATCTAAGAAGATGCCTGTACAAGTATACACTGTGTAGTAGATTCCTTTTTAATAAAAGTGTGTGTGTGTGCATTTGGATACATGTGCAAACCAGAAGTCAACTTTGGCATCATCCTCTGCAGTGCATCAGCTTCCTTTGATACAGGATCTCCCTCTTGCCCAGAGCTAACCAATTAGCTGACGAGTTCAGGATCTTCCTGTATGTATCTCCACAATGCTGCCATCACGATTCTTTACCATTGCTGACTTTTTATAAGAACATTGTGGATAAGACATGGGTCTTCATGGCTGCATAGCAGGTGCTTTAACAAGGAGCTATCTTATTCCTAATTTTTAAAAATAGAAAAAAAAGCTATGGAAAGGGATGCATGAATTCTTAGAATTCAGAGGTCTCCCACATAAAGGATGGGAATTGTCTGTATTGACATTTGTGCATATAGTTTAACTCAATTTCTGTTTTTTAAAAATTCATAATATAGACTTATAAATAAGCATGAGAATCTGCTAATATATGCACCAGCATATACAGAGAACATGCTTGGGAAGTGAAACTGTGTCACAGGAAGCAGGTTTTGATTTTTCAGTAGCAATCACATGTGACTCTTATTAGTTAAAAATACCTCAAACAAGTAAAAATTATTTGTTTAACACTGTTTTCTGAGTGTGTTTTTCTACATCAGCCCACTTATTTACATATTTCAGGCTCATTAATTATACCACAGTATACTCTAATTGATTAAGTTTGGCTATTCTTGGATAAAAATCTAATCCAATTTTCATCTCTTGGAATTAGTTCTTAATATTTAAAACTTTATTGTGTATGTGTGTGTTTGTGTGTATATGAGCATGCATGTGTACGTGCATGCAGATGCCCTCAGAGGTCTAAAGAAGGCATCAGGTCCCCTGGAGCTAGAGTTATAGTCTGCTGGGAAACACCTGCTGTATGTTGGTACCTGAACTCCAGTCCTTGGCAAGAGCAGCACACACTCTTAATCACTAACCACTGAGCTACCTCTCCAGCCTCAAGTTCTTAATTTTAATTAATGATGGGTCTGCAGGTCTTCATCTATGTGTTTTAGTGGCTGCACTTAAATATTGCTACTTATTAAGTTCATGGTTTATTGAAACTTCAGATTTTTTATTAATAAATTGCTAATAAATCAGGATTGGCTATTTTTACAAATACAAGGTTTATATTTCTTTTTGCTAAATTCTCTCTAGTGGGTTCTTGTCAAGCCTTCAGGTGTGCTAATGTAATTCTGCATCGTTTATCCTATCCCCATAGAGGTTCCTCTCAGTTTGACAGTATCTGAAGACCAAATCACTGTAAAGGTTATAAAATACAATACATACCAACAAATCTTCCAAACAGTCAGCTTTTCAGTTGAAAATGACTGAAAGCTGTCATATGAAGACTGAGTATCTTACCAAACCCAAGAGAGGAAAGACACTGGGCCCAGAGGCAAGGCAGAAACAGGCAGGAGTTTCTTCCATTTATGCTTCATCTCAACACACGCACACACACACACACACACACACACACACACACACACACACCCCCGCACCGCAACACCCACTGCCTCATCCCAGCTGCCTCCTCCACTGGCCCTCAAGTGACTGTACACATGACATCACACAGTATGGGTGCTGATGAAAACACTTACCCTCCTCACACAAAACTCTTTCCCCACTATTTCTATTTAGAGCCCAGGCCCCTTCCAGTCTGCCGTTACTATTATTTGTTGCTATTGTGTGAGAGAGTATGTGGGTGCATGTGTGCACGTGGAGGTGAGAAGACAACTTTAGGAGTTAATTCTCTCCTTTCACTGTGGGACTTAGGCTCTGAATTCCAGTCGCTTCTTAGAATTGCATAACAAGCATTTTTCCCTCTGCATCATCATGATGGCCCCAGCTCAGTTTCCTGTGTTTGCTTTGTTTTTGAGACAAGGTCCAGCTATCTAGCTCCTTCTGGCCATGCACTCTCTATATTACCATGCTCTAATGCTCAAGTCTCAGCCTCTACTTTTGGGATTGGAATTTACAGGCCCAGATCAATACCTCTGGTATTGGAGTTCACACTTTTTTCTGGTCCCAGGCCAAGACCCCATTGCAGTTACGCAGGAGGTAGAATCAGCCATCAACCTCAGCTTAATCAAATGTGTCCACGGAGGTAGGTCCAGGCTGAGCAAGCATACCTTGAAACATCCTCAAGGAGATGCATAGAGAAAAAGCTAAAGTGAAGAAAATTACCCAGGGGACAAACGTGTCCATATGGAAAGAGCAGTGGACATAACTCCATGTCTGAAATGTGATGAACTAGGTTCACTCAGGCTCAAAAACGAAAAAGTCTTAAGACTAAAGAACAAAACATAAAGGAGCCGGAGAGATGGTTCAGTGCTTAAGAGCATCACCTGCCTCTTCTAGAGGACCAGAGTTTGATTCTCAGCATCTATATGGCAACTCACAACCATTTGTAAGCCCAGTTCAGGAGATAAGATGTCCTATGCAGGCAAAACACTCATACACATTAAATAAATAATTTTTTTTTCAAAAAGAGCATCACTACACTGGGCAGGCTATAGCACACACACACACACACACACACACACACACATGAGAGAGAGAACTTGAGTTAGTACATTAACCTTTCAATCAATCTAGAGATTAAATCATATTTTTGACCCAATTTAGATATTTTAATCACCAGAAAAGCTAAAGTCTTTATACTTCAGTTTCTCAAGTATAATGTGGTTAAATAATAAATAGCATAGGTTAGTTACGGATATTCAGAAAGATCATATGGCAAGGTGCCTAGCTTGTAACAAATATTTAATATGGCATCTGTCATTGTTAATATCATTATATCTCATCAATATTGTGAAATAAAAACAAAGAAACTATTATGAAGTCACAGCATAATAAAAAGTAGTGGTTTGGATAAAATGTATATGCTTATATATATTTATGAAATGTATATCAACCATGACATTTATTTGAATATATGGAAAAATACAGCACATTTTTAAGACATATAACACAGAAAGACAAGGTAATAAATACATCCGAATACAGAAGATAGCAAAAATATAACTATCCTATACATGGGTCTTTGAGAGTGTGTACCGCCTGTTACACAACTATGCACACCTGTAGGCTTGTACAAGGAAACCCTAACTGCTCACCTTCTGAAATGTAAGCCGTATTGCCATAATAGATTGAAGCAAATATGTGGTGGAAAAACAGTTCTTTTGTTTAAAATAGAAATTTTGAAGGGAACCAAATTAACACATGACAAACAAAGATCCTGATCCCCTGCGGTGGGGGGGGGGCGAAGCAAAACAAAAAAATAACAACAACAACAACAAACCCCCAAAACAAAAACTCCTTCTTTTCTGGAATGAGACCCAGGCATGACTGATAGCAAAATTGACGTTGCCTCTCCGGTGAAATCCTCCAGCCAAGCTGGGCGCTAACCGAGTAGGCGATTTCACTTCGTCACTTCACAAAAGATTTCCAAATTCACTGCAGCAGACACTGCAAAATAAAAATGTTAAGTACATCCTAGCTGGGGGGGGGAGACGGAAGCCTTCTTGTTCAATCAAAGGTTTGCAATAATAGGATTCATTTAAAAAAAAAAAAAAGGGACAGATGGGATTAGGAAATGTTGCGGTGGAGACTGTCGTGAGAGACACAAGCAGCCTGCCTTTTGTGGACTGCACAATGATCCCAGAACCAGACTGGCTTAGGAAACCCTGAGACTAGGGTTCCAGAGAGAGGCCACCGGCTTCCGGACACCCTGCAGGGCAGGAGGCTGAAACCATGCATCAGATCTACAGCTGCAGTGATGAGAATATTGAAGTTTTCACCACCGTGATTCCGTCCAAGGGTGAGTAATAATCGCCCTTGGAGTCCCCTATTGTGGTATCTCATGCCGGAGGTGAAATGATTGCTGTTGGACTAAGATATACTGGTGCTTGGTACCCACGGGACCCGAGGTCTGCTGGCTTCTCCCTTCTGATGCTTTTGATCCCCACCCCTTGCCTCTTTTCTGAAGAGGGGACACAAGGATAAGCATCAATCATTGGAAAACGGTTTATGAAGGCAGGGATGAGGGCAGCGTAGGGCTTCCTGACTCACTTAATTTAATAGGGCAGCCCAGCAGGCTCAATCTCAATGACGGGGACAGCCAGTGACTGTTAAGCAAACAGAGATGGAAACAAAATTTCCAGGGGACAGCTTTTTCATTGTCTGCAATGAGAAAGCAGGTTCTAAAAGGAGAATCAGCTGTCCCAGAGCCAACTCTGTCTAACTTGGAAGGGGCTCCTGGCTAGCCAGACATCCAGAAAGGCAATGAAATTGGGCCCTGACCCTAGGCTGATTTCTCTACAGAACCCCAGGGTCACCTCACCTGGTACCACCAAAAGGCACCACCTGAGAACCTTGACTTTATAAGCTCCTATTCCTGGAAAATGGTGAAAACCCCTGGGAAGGGCTGGTGATCCAGTATAGAGCCCTCTGCCTTGCCATTGCCCTCACCCTGCAGACCCTTGTCTAGCTGTTACAGGCTTACCCCCATCTCTGTGCTACTTGGCTGAAATGGTCTGGATGTTTGCTGGTGCTGTGAGTCCACATTCAAACAATTCTTTTCTTCCTTCCCTCCGATGTCAGCCACAGACTGTGGTCTTTCTGGGGGTGGGGGCAGGGTGGGACTCAGTCTGGACATAGACAGACAGTTGGACATAAACTGAGCTGTCCACATCTACTACAGAGGGAGAGGGAGGACGGAAAAGGAGTTGGAAGGATGCCCATGTGTAGGAGTTGAAATTTTCTCTGGAGATTCTGAAAGTCAACTCGTCTGAAGAGAAATGAGCTAGATCTGTGTGAATAAAAAAATGATCTTTCCATTTATTTTATCTCTGCTCTTTGTTTTTGTGGGTTTTTTTTGGGGGGGTGTTGCATTGCTAGTGCTGAACCAGGAGCCCATAAATGGGAAGCAAATGCTACACCACTGAGCTACCCCACAAGACCTGTAGATGGATGTTGAGTGAAAAAGAAAAAGCAAGCTGAAAATTTATATATGTTCCATAGCGTACTTGGAACCATAGACAATTCGGCATAGTGTTTATGAACATATGGAGCAAAGTCTGAAACAAGACTAAAAAGGTCCATAAAAGAAAAGAAAAAAAAAAAAAAAAAAAAAAAAAAAGGACCAAAAAAAAAAAAAAAAAAAAAAAAAAAAAAAAAAAACCAGTGAGCTTGGTGGCCCCTGAGAAGAATGGAAGGAGATTAGATAAGATGAAAAGGGACCTAAAACTTCACTGGTAATCTTTGGGAAGCAAAAGTATTAGTACATGTGTCTCTTCTTACTGAGAAGGGTGCCTCATATCTGTAAAGCAAAAAGGCTGAGGTCTGAGGATCTCGGGACCAAGACCAGCTGGGGCATAGAGCAGCACACTGTTCCAAAAAGGAAAAAAAAAAAAAAAAAAAAAAAAGTCTATCTATTTCTTGTCATTTAAAAAGTCAGGGAGAAAAAGTCCTTGATAAAGTGGTTATGGGATTTCTGTCATTTCTGTACTGTGTGACCTTGAACCAGCTAATTTACTTCTCCAGGCATGAGCGCCCACTTCTGTAAAAGATAAACAAAATTTAGCCTACAAGGTTATCATGAAGAATAAATACAATACCTGGAACCATTGTAATGGCGCTAGCATGACCACACAGCATTAAACATATCACATACAAAGTGATTTATGTTTTCGGGCTGCATGGATGGCCATAAAAACGTTCATTAAAGATGAATGTTTGGCCCTATATTCTTTCTGTCTTCATCTATCATTGAGCCTTACGCTAAGTATTCACAGACATTTCATTGCTAAGGACTAACACTCTAGACAGGATTATTTGTAGCCTTTGGAGAGGCCTCAATGGGTGAAGCCCATCTCTTTCCATTTCTTGCTTTACCCTGGAGCCTCCTGAGCCTTTGAGCAGAAGGTTCCCGTGAAAAAGAGATGATGTTTTCAATTCTGAGTCACTGCATATGAAAGCAACAAATAACCCTTATCCCAGGTCACCTATAGAACTGCAAAAAGACAGGTTGGTTCAACTTTGTATAACAGGATCTGAGTTCCTTGAGGGGCCGTTTTCCAGAAGCTATGCATGAGCCATGAGCATTGATGAACAGAAAATCCCCCCAGAACAGGCTTAGCATTGCAGACAGTATAGCCTAGTCGTTAGGAGTGAAAGCCCTAAACCTGCTGTAGTGGCCCAATGTGTGTCCCAGCTCTTCTTGAGGGGTTGAGCAGAAGAATCATGAGCTTCAGGCAAGCCTGGGCTAAGTAATAAGACCCTATCCTAAAAAAAAAATGTGGAGGCTGGTCTTGGATAGCAAAGTGCCTTCCTCACAAACACAAGGAACTCAGTTCAGATCTTCAGAACCAGGTAGAAAACTGGGCAAGTGACACCTGGCCGTAACTCCAGCACTAGAAGGGCACAAACCGATGGATCCTGTAAGCTCATTCACAGAAAGGTTAACCAAATTGATGAATTCAATGAGAGACTCATGTCAAAATAAGTAATAAAATAAGGATAGAAACCAATGAGGGAAAGCCATTTAGTGCCAACCTATGCCCCTCCACACACAAACAGACACACAACACACAGGTACATATACCATAACACACATGAACGAGCACACAAACAAGTGCATACTCCACAACACAACATACACGTACACACACTAATAAGTACACACACTAAAAAGTACATGTCCCACAATATACACACATACATAACATACTAATGGATAGATGCACCACAACACACACATAAACACACACACACTAACAAATACATGCATCACACCACATGCACACATACACACACACAGTGTGGCCTCCATTCTTCCATGAACTGAGTAAATATTTTGTCCCTAGAAACTCAAATATGGACCCATGAAACATGACAACTCAGAGTAGAAATGAAGATGACCAGCCATTACCATCAGGCTCTACTTCATATCTGTTTACCATTTCTCTTTCCAATGTACATGTTGGGTGGGATCAGCCTAACAGCTACACAGTTTAGTTGAGCTGTCTTACTACCTTGTAACATTTGGCAACATAATATATTATGATGTTCCTAATGTATCTTTTTCTTTTTTTAATGTGCATTAGTGTTTGTTGTGGAAAGTTTCAGGTCTCCTAAAACTTGAGTTATAGACATTGTGAACTGCCATGTCGGTGCTGGGAATCAAACTTGGGTTCTTTGGAAGAACAATCAGTGCTCTTAACCATTGAGCCATCTCTCCAGCCCTATTTCTAATGTAGCTTAAAAACCCAGACCACAAGCCAAGTCTATAGTTGAGACAATGTGAGTCCTCTTCCAGTCTAGATAAAGAGAAAGAGGCCTTTTGGGAATAAGTATTGTAGACACCGCTCATGGTGACTTCTGAAGATAAAAGCTGTGTTTCATTTAGATGTTTCTGCAGAACTTACTTCCTACAAGTACCACAGAGAAGGGTGGGAAGCCAGGGAACAGAGGAGGCAATGAGATAGGCATCAAGAAGAGTTCCTAGCTGAAATTGGGGGCAGCCATCACCACCTTATGGTCCTCCTGCCTCCGGCTGGCAGGAAAGTTCTATGGACCACACTATTTCCTGGGTGCTTGTTCTTTGCCAGGTTCTGGGCAAGGGCTTGGTGAAGGTTGGTTCATTTACTCCTGGTAAGTGCCACTACTATCCGGGTCAGTCACATGAAGGAAGTGAGGCTTTGAGAGAGTGAGAAAATTGCCTGTCACGTTCATATTCACACCCAGCTGGAGAAAGCTGGGGTCCAATATCTGTCGTCATGTTGAATTCCAGGCTTCACAGCTACAAGGGCTTTACAGAAGATAATAGGACAACACTCTTACGTCACTTATTTGATATGTGTCAAGAAGTCAATTCAGTTCTAATCATACTGAAGACAAAGTAGTATTTGGGTCCAAGTAGATCATAGCAATATTGAAGATAGATGATTGGATGACAAGAAACACACAAGGCCAATCATTATGTGTATGTTCTCCTGATGTAAGGAACCTGAGTGGTCAGCTTTATAGAAATAAAAAGTAGAAATGCTAATTACCAGGCAGGGACAGTAGCTAGTACTAAGTAAGATCCACACCTTGACCCTGCAAAGCACTAGAACTTTTAAATAATTAATTGGTTTTTTTTTTAAGGTTTTCTTTTTCCAGATAGGGTCTCCTTTGTTAGCCCAGGCTAGTTAGAACTCACTGTGTAGCCAAGGATGACTTTGGACTCCTAATTCACCTCCTGTCTCCACTTCCCAAATTCTGAGATTACAGGTGAGAACCAACATACCAAGTTTCATATGATTCTGAGGGTCAAACCCAGAACTGTACGCTTGGCAGGCATGCACACTAGCAAGTAAGCTATCTTTCCCTACTAAGCTGATTTTAAGTTAGTTACAGTATACATATAGACACACATATTCACACACAGACACACATATACACACACATAGAGAGACAGACGCATACACACAAATATATGCACACACATGCACACACACACACACACACACACACACACACACGTACATGCACGGTAAAAGTTAGCATTTAACCATTCCAAGAGTATGGTTACAGATAACTGATGAGTACATTCATGGTACTGCACACCACTGACATCATCGATCTGCTGACTTTTTAATTAGCCCAAACTGAAACTCTATACCAATTGACAAAAACACCCCACTTCTCCAGCCTCCCAGTCCCTGGGAATGACCATTCTACTTTGCATCTCTACGACGTCCACAGCTCTAGATATCTTAGATAACTCTAGATAGGCAGACCCATGCACAAAATAGCTCTTCATTTGTGTCTCCTTCAACCTAGCACAATCTTTCAGGGTTTATGTGTGTTCTGTTTACTTTCTAAGGCTGAGCAGTCTTCCAGTGTATGGGTACACCGTATTTACCCATTCATCTGTTGATGGCACTAGGTTCTTAGCAATGGTTAGCTATTGTAAATGATGCTCTAGAAATTTTGTTGTAGTCAAGCCAAGTAACATCTTAAATTGCAGTGGAACTCTGCTTTTTCTTCCCACCCGCTTCCTAATAACCTGCTAACCAGAACAAAACACTCTCAGGTCTGGACCGTAGCCTGACAGGCATTTTCTAAAAGCATTTCTTTATCTCTTTCAGTGTCCAGTCCATCCAGGAGAAGAGTCAAAAGCTCTCAGCATCTCTTGACCAAGAACGTAAGAAAATTCATTTAATTAGTTTTGATTTTCTTTGACTTTCAGTACAAAAACAGAGGTGGCTTCTTGACCATTGCCTTCTCCCCTGCTCTTCAGGACGAGGAGGCAAGGGTGTCTCATGTGGTTGATTGGTCACTTAGCCAAAATAACCAGCAAACACCAACCATATGCCAAATAGTCCCCCAGAAATTTCCTCACTTCACCTGTATCCCCAGGCACAGGAGAGATCTCACACTGCATATACACGGAAGTTCATGATGTGGATGTAGCATCCTGATCAATTCATGTGTAATGCTATATGTTCTCACCATTATAGAAGCAGAGAACCACTCATACAATTTCTTATCACATAGATTTCTAGCAGAACAGATCATAGAATAAGAACAGATCATCCATCCACCCACCTATCTGTCCCTCGAGTATTTGCAATTCTGGTATGTTAGAAAAGTGGATGTACAGAGTATGAAGGTAATTTTGTTGCTGTTTGCTTCTTGTTGGAAATTGTCCTTGTGTAGCTGATGTTGTCCTCAAGCCCACCGCACAGCCCAAGCTAACCTGAAACATGGAATACTCTTGGCCCATGTTGTTCCCCAAATGCTGGAAACATAGGCATGACTTTTAAAATAATGATTTTGCTTACAGGTTTATCTGGTAATGCTAGAAATTCTGAACAATTCAGGGGTTTCCAGCTTTCCTCTGCTATTTTTCTGCAGCCTCACTTTGAATTTTAAATTGTGTTTTGAAAATTTTAATGCAGTATTTATTACATTAAAGTTGTTTACACACTCTTAGAGGCTAGTAATGCTATGCATTTCTCATTATATCTATTTATACATATGTATATACATATATTTCTTTATGTCAAAACTATCAATACATCTGCACTGTACTTCAAAAGGAAAACTGGTTGGTTCTTCCTGATGATGTGCAGTTGTTATCACAAATTTTAGAAATATTATTATAAATTTTTAAGTATTGTAATTAAAATTTTTTTTCTCTGTTTAAAAAATACGTTTCTCTTTTAAGTTAAAGGGTTTTTTTTTAAAGGGGGTATTTGTTGTTCCTATAAATATTCTTTATGCTATTCTTAAAGAACACAAGTGCATTGATCACCCTGAATAGGACAGAGTGGTCAGGCAGTAACAGGAGTGTTGACTACAGTTTTGTTATACTCCAATTCCAAAATTTGTATCCATTACAAAATCTCAAACACCTTGAGGATACTCAATTTAGTTTCACAAAATTCCAAGACCCTGTGCAACATAGTGGAATATGTAAAGATTTTATAGTCAAATTGCCTGTACGTAAACCCCAACTCCTTCAACTTCTTTTTATTTGAGGCAGTTGTCTTACTGCCCTGGACTCTACCTCCTTAGCCTCAGATGAGGTTAGTACAAACCTATGTCTCAGGAAGGAACAAATGACTTAGCACACAGCAGGTGTCTGGTTCAGACACTGTCACATATCAAGCATTCAACAAATGTTGGTATGGTTTTTTGATTGGGGTTTCTCTTGTTATTGAGACAGGGTCTCAGTCTGTAATTTTGGCTGGCCTGTAACTCCCTGTGTAGACTGGGATGGCCTTGAAGCTGCAGCCTTTAGCTGATGTACATGGATATCATAGAAGTAGCTCAGGAGAAGTCCCCATACAAGGACTGGGTCTGCTAAGCATCCCAGGATAATGGAGCCTGTAGTAATAAGCAGGAAAGCAGGAGGAAAAGCCACCTACTTCTGCCTTCCAAGTGCTTAATTAAAGGCATGTGTTGTCATACCCAAGTTTTATTGCTGTGAAGAGACGCTATGACTAGGGCAATTCTTATAAAGGAAAACATTCATTGGGGCTGGCTTATAGTTTCAGAGGTTCAGTCCATTACCATCATGGCAGGGAGCATGGCAGCATGCAGACAGACATGATATAGAAGAAGAAACTGAGAGTTCTACATCATGATCTGCAGCCAGCAGTAACAGGAGACTCATCACACTAGGCCCAGCATGAGCATATGAGACCCCAAAGCCCGCCCCCACCGTGACACACTTCCTCCAAAAGACCACACCTCCTAGTAATGCCACTCCCTATGGGCCAAACATTCAAACACTTAAGTCTATGAGGGCCATTCCTATTTAAACCACCACACCAGCCGTTGATGTGTTTTTCAGTAAAAAATTTTCATATGCTACAGGATAACTATGCTTATTGTCTGACAGTGGACTATTTTTATGAATTGCTTTTATTCAATTAACAATAGATCTTGAAGATCTTTTCATATCAAAAATATGTGAATATCTATATGTGATATATATATTGATATGATATTAAGAGAGGGATATAGATAGAGCTTAATGGCTCTCTTAATGGCTGCATAGTAGTCCAACGTATAAGTTACCAGTACTTATTTATCCAAGTCAAATCTGATGTTGTTAAGTTCATTATCCAAAGAAATCAATAGATAATTTCTCCACTTTTTCTATTATGACAAAGGAAGATTCTTAAGACTATTGTTATGTTCTTATACATTTATTCTTATATACTTCTGAGGGTAAATTTGTAGATGTGAAGAGACTGGTCCAGAGGAGTGATTAAAAAACTTTTGTAGTCATTGCCAAAGTCCTGCATCTACCTCTTTTCCGGAACACCATGCCAATGACATGGGATATCCCTACAGTTAAGCTTTCACAGACTGACAGGTGGAAATGCTTTATCCTTTTATCTTGTATGTCTTCCATTTTAATGTAGTTATTTGTTTCTTTCATAGATTTATTGACCATTCAATATTTTTACCTGTGTGTTTTTTATTCATCTCCTTTGCCTGTTTTATGTCAGTTGTCTATCTTGTTATAAGGATTTTGGGGAACATTTGCTATATTAGGAAAGAGAAGAGTTGTGAGTCATGAGATCCTGACCTCACTCATAATCCCTGAGAATTAACATCCTAATTTCTAAAGAAAATCAAAAAGAAAGAGTTATTCACAGATAATTTAGAGTCAGGAATCTTTATTACGAGTGTTTAAGCCTTGGTCAATAGCTGTCTAGCTCCCTTTCTGCTTAGAAATCTCAGGCCTAACCACAGAACACATGCCAGGCTGGGTAGGGCAACTCAAGTCTGAAGTCCTCGTCTTGGTGAGACAGGGTTTTGGGCCTCTCCTCCAGTTTGGTGGCCTGAAAGTACCACAGGCAAACCCATCCTACTGGCCACAGATACTAACATTTACAGAGTTTTTCAGTTTCATCTCCTCTCATTCCTTGGGCTGCCATGCAGATGGTAAAGCATTTTCTTCGTCTGTGAAAACCACTCTCCTCTGAGTCATCCTCAGTGCCCACGTCACTTCCTCTTGGATTCCACTTGACTTGCATTTCAGTCCAAATCCTAAGGCACATTGACTTCTCTGGTGTACTCCCCCTTCCTGCTCCTTTTTCTCTTCTTTTCTCATTCCCAGTCTGTTTTATTGATGTCCTAATCATTCCGACGTCTGTGGATGTCATAGAAATATCTCAAGAGAATGCGCCCACACAAGGAGTGGATCTGTTAAACATCCCTGGATAATGGAGCCCTTTGATAATTGGCAGGGGAGCCGGCAAGAGGAAAGACAGAGAAGCAGGATTGTAAATATCCCTTTGTTCCCACATTTGATGCTTGTGTGGGGACATCTACGTGGAATCTCCTGGCTGTGCACTCAGTATTCAAGTGCCCTTGAAAATTCCCGGCTGTGCATAGGTGCTTCTGAGATTTTTACAAAGAGCACTTACTCAGGAGGCATAAAACTATGGTACACATTGGTTCTGTAAGGGCAGCTCTGTGACCTTAAGAAAGACATAAAGCTCCTTTTGACCTTAATTTCCCTCTATGTAAAATTTTAGAGTCAGCTTGAACATTGATTGATTCTGCCTCAAGCCATGATTATGTCCCACCATGTAGGTCTCAGCTGTCTAACTCCTCATGTGACCTCTAAGCTGACAAGTGAACAGAACGATGGGTTTGAGGTATCAGGGGATAGGCTTCCCAGTAATGTGGCAAGGTAACACCAAAGTAGACCGTGTGATGGCCTAGAAGAAGAAAAACATCAGTAAATTCTTATTTTCCCTCCTCTACCCTATTAACACCCAGCATTCCTCTTAGCTCTGTACTCAGGATGCTACAGGCATGCTGCAGACTGCTTAGTTTTATAGCTATCAGCAGTAAGTTCTGCAGACAGGAAAATAAGTCAGGGTTCAGCAGCCAGCTAGTGCCATGCTTTGGGGTACTGTGGATACACTAAGGAAGTGGGGGGCTCTAACTGATGACCTGGAAAGTAGTGCTGGCACGCGCGTGCGTGCAAACATACACACACACACACACACACACACACACACACAATGGACAGAAACTTTGCTCAGTCTACCCCAAATCCTTTCAGAGAATCTAGCAAATTACCATTCCTGAAATGCCCAGAGCAGGGAAAGGCAAGGACTGTTAGGTCAATGACAAATCCTAAATGCTCAGAATTGCACCCAGCTTTCTCCCCAAAGATGTGACTGGGTCCTAAATGGATCAGAGAAGAGTAAATGTCCTGCCTCATTTAAGACCAAATTTGTGATGTTGAGTTTCTAAGTAAAGGACTATTTGTGTTAATGGAGAAAGCATGGTGGCTTCTCCTATGGTCCTATATGGGAGACATGAAGATTAGTCTTCAGAGCACTTTAAAACACTTGCAAATGTGACAGGTGAATATGTGCTGGGAAGACAATAGGAATCTTTGCTGCTAACAGGCACTGTTTCTGCCAGTCCAGCAAGGGTGGGCATGAATAGTTCTATTTGCTCAACTACTAAGTGTCAAACTGGGGCTTAAGGTCTTAAGACTGTGGCTCAGTTGATAGAATGCTTGCCTACCATGCATGTAGCCCTGGGTTTGATCCCAGGTTGGTTGTACATATCTGTAATCTCAGCATTCTATGAGTGGAAGGCCACAAGTTCAAAGACATCCTCAGCTACATAGCAAGCTGGAGGCTACCCTAGACTACACAAGAACCTATCTAAAAATGAAATATTTGGAACTTGAGTTCAGGTTGGCTTGACCCCAAGTGGAGTTATCTTGTTCCTCATTGGTAATATGACAGGAAATGAATATTTTATTGCCTTAATATCCATTTAGACACTATTATTCAGCAAATTTTATGGGTTTTATTCATATTTTCCCTATATTTTTCTATTGCTTTTTCAATTTTATTGATTGGTGAAGAGTTTTATGAGCATAGAGATAACTCCTCATTGTATGTAATGCTATGTGTCATATTAAGCTATATTCTATTTTAGTGTTTGTTGTTCAAACACTGGCTTATCACCCAAACCAAAAGGAGATGCTTTGCCACCGTGTCCTGATATTTATTCCAACAGTATCATTAAAGATACAGATTCTTCTACTGACTTGAAATACCACTCTGTTATCATGCTGTTAAAAGCCCATTTATTTTTGCTCCTGCACCCCTCAAAATCAACAATACGGTTCTGTGTGGTTAACTAAAGGAGGTCTGCCCAAAGCTAGACCATCAGGGATGAGCTCATCTGCCTTGCTCACAGATGCACAGAAGCCCGGGAGCTGACCCAGAATGGTCTCTTGCAGAACAGCTGGGTACAGAAGGAAGTTATTGGAGTACAGCAAACCTCAGGGAGGCAGGGTCACTGTGGGATACTGGAGCTTCTAATAAATGAGCCTCATGGAGTAAGGACAGAATGAATGATCCTGTGTCCTGGAAATGGATAAAATATGCAGAATCTGCTCCCTGGCTGCCAAAGTTTCCTTCGTGACTCCCCATATCAAGATAAAATGGCTGCTATTACTTGTCTTCTGTTTTTACATTTAAATTATTTCAGTAACTGAAGCAGAACTGTCCCTCAGTACCCTCAGGGATTGGTTCCAAGACATCCACAGATACCCACATCCACATGCTCAAGTTCCCTGTGTAAATGGCATAGCGTATGCATAGTCCTCACACACGCCCCACTTCAAATCCAGATCACAAACTACCTCAAAGGAATGAAACGGTATGCAAACTATTGTTGTATATAGCCATCAGATAGGAGATAAACAACAATCCCTGTGTATGTTCCACAAGTGTTTTTTATAACAGCATTTTTAAGAATTTTATACAATAGTTTGATCTTACTTTTTCCCTCCCTCCCTCCCCACCACCACCAACCCAGATCCTCCCAAACTCACCCAACCTCAATGGGTATTTTTTTCTCTTTTAAACAAACAAGAATAACAACCAGTCAGTATCTGAGTTGCCTGACTCCTTCTGAGCATGTGGCCTGCTCTGGAGTGTGGCTGATAAACCCACGTCACTTCACTGAAGAAAACTGAGTTTCTCTCTCTCAGCAGCTGTCAGCTATGAATGGCGTCTGAACAGGGGTGGGACGGCATGCCCACGGTCCTTCCTCAGTGCTGGATTTTGTTTGACTTGAGCTTGTACACGCTGCACCGTCTCCATAAGTACATCTTCCCTATTGCACTTAGGAAACCGTTTCCTTGCAGTCACCCACCACCACCTCACGTTCTTACAGTTTTTATGCCCTCATTTCTGCATAGGCCAATATAATCTCTTATTAACTCTTTTCGTAGCGTGTATTATGATCATATTCACCACAACTCCTCTTCCCAACCCCTCCCAGATCCAGCCCCCCCCTAGCATCATACTCTTTTTAAGAAGCAATCTATTAAGTCTCTCCTTCGTGCCGTCTATATGCTTATGGGTGTGAGGCCATCCATCGTGGTTGACCTACCAGAGATGACATCATTGAAGAAAATAAACTCTCCCTATCAGAGAACCTATCAACTGTCAATAGCTTTTCAGTCAGGGTCGGGGGACTCATGATCCCCTCCTCCCTCCATGCTGGAGTGTGGACCGGCTTGACCTTGGTGTGTAACCACAGCGTCTGTGAGTTCCCCGATGGTCCCTGAGTCCTGGGGTCAGGTTACTGATATACCTACCTACCATTTGTGGTTGAGCACTAGCAAACGATTAAAATAAAACCACCAAGGCTTTATCTCTCTCTTCTGAGTTTCTACCATCTCCACTGAGTGGAAATTCACTTCCTACCTCTCCTTACAGTTCCCTATTGAACACGAGGTGGGTGCCCTAGGGGCGCTGGCAGATAATCAGCTGTGTGTCCTTGCGTCCTGTAGGTGGTGATCGAGTCGGACCTGTACCCGCCAAGACCCCTGGAGCTGCTGCCTCAACGCTGCGAGCGCCGGGACACTGGCGACCGCAGGTTTGGCCGGCTGCAGACCGCCCGGCCACCCGGGACGCATCCCACCAAAACCCCGGTCAGACCCGGTACGTGAGTCCCTCAAGTTTCCCAGGTGGGGGGACCCCTGAGAGCCCGTGACGGTCCATGAAAAGCTCAACAGCGGCTGGTTTGTGTCCTGTTCTGTGATCCTTTCTGGCAGGTTGATTTAGCACTCAGCTTTCAAAGCAAAAACAAAACAAAACAAAAAACTGTTTGCATTGAGAAAGCACCTGCTGTTGGGTCTCACCTACATGCCTCCATGGGTGCAATGAGTGAGATGCTCAGTAACAGACCCTGGATTCATCCCCAGGATCATAACCACAGCCATAACAACCAAATTGTACCATTTTTTCATTTGAATGACTTAATAATCTATAAAAAGAATTTAGGGGCAAGCTATTTGAAATCTGGAAACAGTAATGCTACCTTGGATATTCTTTCTCTGAAGTGGCTTCTACGCTCAGCAGTAACATAGGATTCAGCTTCTAGTCCACTGACGTTTCTAATAGTATTTTTTCCTTAATTGATAGTTTCAGCTTTTTTTTTTCTGTTGTGTCCACTACCTAAACTTACTCATGTTTTAATTCCAAAAATACATAGTTGAGAATGATGGCTTACACTTGTAACCTCAGCATTCGAGAGGCTGAGGTAGGGGATTGTCATGAGATCAAGGCCAGCCTACCTCAAAAACAGGAGCTGGGGAGACAGCTCGGTAGACAAAGAATCTGTGACACAAATACTAGGGCCTGTGTGTATTCTCCAGGACCCACATACAAAGTGGGGTGTTCAATGTGAGTGCAACTCCACGCTGTGTGGGCAGTGTGAGTGCAACCCAGTACTGGGGATGCAAGGCAGGAGAACTCAGGGCTCCCTGGCCAGGCTAATAGACAAGCTTCAGATCTCAGTAAAAGACTGTCTCAAAAACAAGATGGATGACACCTAAGGTTGACTTCTGGCTTCCCACATGTCCCCCTTCATTTCATGTATCCACATTCACTAATATAAACACACACCTTTACACACACACAACTAAAATGTTGTCAAAGCTTTGGGTATTAACAATTTTGTGTTTTACAGGAACCGACATAGTCTCTGTTGGCTATGCTATTTCATCTTTTCCCATTCCATGGCCTTCCTTTGTTGGTGTTTTGTTCTGAGTTTTGTTGTGGTTGTTGTTTTAGTTGTTGCTTTTCTTAGGTGTCATACTAGGTTTCTTTGTTCTCACCCTGCATTCGTGATCAATGGCACAAGAAATCATAAACCAACCTACACTCTCAGTTAAGATCGATTGCATACATGAAAATGGAATGTAAGCATTAGGAAAAGCCCCAATCTGCCTTGCAAATTAAGAAGAGAGAGATTTTTCTGTGTCTATGTATAGGTGAGTGGGTGGGTGCGCATGTTGTAGAAAGAGAAAAATAGGCGAATATTTCTCTTTGCTCCAAAAATCATAACATGAATTTAGAAGCTTACTTCTTGAATTACTGTGTACACAAGAGCCAGCCTGGTGCCTTTCTTTCCCTGATGCAGAGTTTAATCCAGAAAGATGCTGGTCCACCTATGCAGCTACAGGGTCACAAACTGAATAGCAAGGACTTGGAGAGAAGTTACCACAGTGATTTTTAAAGTAGGGACCCAGGAGCAGCAACTGGAAATATGTTGAAAGGCACATTTTATTTTTAAAATAGGCACACACACACACACACACACACACACACACAGAGAGAGAGAGAGAGAGAGAGAGAGAGCTTCCCATGCCACAAGGCAGGTCATGGGTTTTCTAAGGCTTCCATTTGACCTCTGCAGTCAATCTTCTGCCAAGTCACAGAACAGAAAACAAATGCTATAGAAATTGTTTGATTCATGCAAGGTGACATTCCTTCACAACTACAGAGTGAACATACAATTTCCAGTCTCTTGATATTATATGACCAGTGCTTCTCCCACTAACTGTCTAGTTTCAGGGGTCACTTTTATAGTCTTTAAGAGATAATATTTCATAGTGCAGTCCAAACTCATGATCCTCCTGCCTCAGTATCCCAAGAGCCAGGATTATGAGTGCATTGCCATGCTTGGCTGCTTCACAACTTTGTAGGTAGTTGGTATCATCTTGAGCTGCCCAAATTAGTCTTTTATTCTGAAAGACAAGAGCAGTAAGTTATGAAATGGAGAATCTGCCCAACACGTGACAGTCATCTCATGTAGGGGTGTGCTAGTCAGGTTTAAATAGAAAAAAAAATAGATTCAGCTGGGCATTGATTCAATTCCCTCAGCGCCTCCAATCTGATAGATTCCAGGATGGGTAGGAGGCAGTGTTGCTGAGTCAAAGCCAATCCCTGTGCTCTCCAAGGAAAGGCTAGGCACCAGCCCAGGGCTATCAGTTCTTCCTTTCTTCTGTTAGTGTACTGTGTGTCTTCAGGAACCTTGGGTCTAGGGGCTTGCTCTTCGTCTGAACTGTAGAATAAGGGCTTAGATGCTACAGATTGCTCAAGTAGGGAAGAAATGAGGCAACTTAGAGATCACCAAGATGCTGTAGGTAGAACCAACTAAGACATTCTCACTATAAGGTCTTAGATGCTGGAAAGAGACAGTGCCCACTCCTGGTCCTGGAAACCCAGAGATGACCAGCAGAACAAGCTACAAGGTGTGACTTTTATCAGGAGTGACTGTCCAGCTTTCCAGAAAGTCTCCAATTTCTTCCCTAATACTTCCATGTCCTCCCCACCCACTTTATACACTAACCCAGGGTCACCCCCAGAGAGCTCTTGTCTTGACATTTTTGTAACCTACCTCAAGCTTCCCAGGCTCAGACCCCAACATCTCACATATGTAGACAATGCCAATGAAATCCTCCGACCCCAAGCCCTCTCAACAAAGCTCCCAGATTATGTCCCCCTAAGCCAGGAAGCTTCCACTGTCTTTTGGTCGGTTTTCTCTTCCCTCCCACCTGTCCTCCAAGCCATAATGACATCCCATGGCCACCTCCCGTGACACTCCTGCCTGCCCTGATCATCCTGTAAGGCACAATAACCTTGAGCCGCACCATAATTCTCTGAAGGCCATTCCATTTCCCTGAGCCGCCACTGATGTTCCTTCTGCTGCTTTCCCTCCGTATGTAAAATTCTACCTCCTCCTGAGCTGGCTATTTGGTTCCTTAGTCAAGTATCCCTGGGCCTACAAGAAGTTTAACATTTTCTGAAACCATTTTCTGATGCTGCGATAGAGCACCATGACCAAGGCAACTTACGCAAGAAAGGATTTCTTTCTGGTTTACAATTTCAGAGGTCTAGTGGCTATGTAATGGCAGGGATGGCATGGCAGCAGACAGCAGACAGTGGCCAGAAAAGCAGCTGAGAGCTCTCATCTCAGTCTGCAAACAGAAGCAGAGAACGTGAACTTTGTCTGGTACAAGTCTTTAAACTTCCAAGTGATGCAGCAAAGCCACATGTCCTAAGTCTACACAAACAGGTAGACCAACTGGGGACCGAGTACTCAGATGCCTGGGAAGATAGGGGACATCCCATTCAAACCACCATGTCTGCCTTGGTTTCCCCAACTAGAATATGCTGACTATTGGGGACCTCCCTCTTAAGGGGTCAGTAAGGATTAAATGAGATGTAGCCATCTCCAGATTAGGCACAAGTGGTTCCTAATTTAAGGACCCATTTAAGATGTCAAACTCCACAACGCTCAACTCCCTTATGTAAAATGGCATAGTAATTGCACATAACCTATATGCATCTGTGTTTCTGTCTTTGAATCAACTATAGATGGTAAC
This sequence comes from Sigmodon hispidus, assembly GCA_004025045.1. Taxonomy (NCBI): domain Eukaryota; kingdom Metazoa; phylum Chordata; class Mammalia; order Rodentia; family Cricetidae; genus Sigmodon; species Sigmodon hispidus. The sequence continues at coordinate 66,992 of PVIH01003940.1, forward strand.
CTAAATACCTCATAATTATGAAGTAGTTATACCTTATTGTTTAGGCTAGGGCAACAAGGAAAATAAGTATGTACTTGTTCAGTACAAGGTTGGTTTTTCTTGTTTTATTTTTTAAAACAGGATGTCATGACCCACGGTGTGCCTCGGATGCCCGTGGCTTTGAACTCTATTTCTCCCACCACTACTTCCCAGGGATTGCATGTATGTGTTAGCATGCTTTGCTACACAAATGCAAGTTCATTATTATTGCTATTGTCACAGTTCTGGGGAATGGAAGCCGTCGTCTTTGTCTTTCCTTTAGTGGGCAAGCCCTCTACCACTGAGCTACATTCTCACCTCCACAAATGCAATATTTTGAAGTGCATTTTCAGCTATGAATGTGGGGCCTACAGGTAGTGAGGCTTACCACTTTCGTGTAGCCTATGGTCAGCACAATGTCTGGCACACTTGGAAAGTGAGCCTCTGTTCCTGTTTATTCAAGGGCGCCCCTTGCTGTGATCTGAACTTGGTAATGTTAAAAGGGAACTTTCCTAGACCAACTGAGTTTAGTGACATTTGCTTTTGTATAAAGTGATAGGAAAAAAGGATTCATGAATTAGGCAACTCCAGGAGCAAGTTCCTCACTATAACCAGCACCCCTGGCAGGCAGCGTCGACCGGGAACAAAGCAGAGTCCACAGCAAAGCACAGAAAACAACTACTTGGCTGTAACTCAGTCCATCAACCAGTCATTTGGTTCCCATTTAACTAGTTAGTTCCCATTTAACTAGTTTCCAGCCCAACTAGTCAGGAAATCAGGGGCAACCATTTAAACTCAGCTACTGTGATTAAAAGCTATCTACTTGGTTTTCAGGCATCCAGTCTAAGGCTGCCTATAAAATTTACAGAGAGATAGCTCTGAGGTTAAGAGCACTGATTGTTCTTCCAGAGGTCCTGAGTTCAATCCTCAGCAACCACAGGGTGGCTCACAACCATCTATAATGAGATCTGGTGCCCTCTTCTGTATACTGTATATATAATAAATAAATAAATATTTTTTTTAAAAAAAATTACAGATCTGCACTGTCACAGGGGTTCTGGCTTCCAGAGGCCATTAGGTCTGTATTGCATATGCTTTTCCCAACTGCTCCCAGATCCTAAGATGTGTGTGTGTGTGTGTGTGTGTGTGTGTGTGTGTGTGTGATGAAATTAGAAAAGACTATGAGAGGGGAGGGGCGATGGGAGGATAGGAAAATACATGTGAGATGGAAGCAGACAAGGGATGAGGGAGGGAAGGGGACCAGCAGGAAGAGAGCGAGGACCGGGGAGGGACATGGAGGAGGACTGAGAACAAAGTACAAATCAAACGTGATAACAATGATGGAGCTCATTTCCTGGACACGCTTCTTGCCAGCTGAGGTCACATTCTGTGTGCACCTACGGCCTGCAAACACAGTGCAGATTGCTCTTTTTTTAATTGGGTTCATCTTTGCCTAGTCATTTGAAGGTCATAGCAACCTGAGCCGAAAGTCCAGACTTCCCAGCTCTGCCTTCTGTCTGCGAACGGGCAGGCTCCTTCGGGCAGGCTTCTTCACTCTGAACATCCCCATCACAATGGCATGCTTGTCATAGCTGTTGAACTACATTGGCCTTAGTTCCAGCTTCCTGGAAGAGTGGTAGGGGTATGCATGGTAGTTAGTTAGCATTGCCTGGCCAGCACCGAGGTGCTTTGCCACTTAGTACAAAGGCCCTGAGGTAGTCCCTCTGTGTCTGCATGGCCAGCAGGATAACTGATTCAGAGGCAGAGGGCGGCAGAACTCGGAGTACAACTGAGGAATGCTTCTTCTGTTCAATTTCACAGCAGGGATTTCTGAACCCAAAGCTTCGAATCTGTGTGGGAATCGAGCATATGGAAAATCATTGGTAAGTAAAATAAGCCAGATTTGTCTCTGCTGTGCTTGGAACGTCTTGAAATGTCTTTCTGGTATCAGAAAGGGAGCTGGTGTCCTTTGTCCTGGGCTGAGAATCACCATTGGGAAAGCAGCACTGTGGAACCAGCCATTGACACCACTCTGTATACTTAGGACACACCACTGGCTGCTTCTCTTTCTCAACAGAAACTCAGTTCACATGCAAACAGAAACTGGCATCTCATGCCTGGGAGAAGAATGGGTGGGTCTGGTCAGACAGAAACATCTAATTCCCAAGTGCTTCTAAGAGAGGCCCAAACAAGCACAAAACACCAGTGTCTCAGTCAGAAGGGCTGCTATCACAGCCCATAGACTAGGCACTGAAACATGTGCTCACTTTTAGAGATCGGGGAATCCAAGATCCAGGTGACAGCAGATTTAGTGTCTGCAAGGGACCTTCCTCTTGCAATTGCACTGCTCATGCTGAGTGTTTTCTGTGCATACAAGTAGAGGCATTGCTGAAATCTCTTCCTTCTGAGGGTACCAATCTTATCATAGATGTTCCACCCTCAATATCCTCATCTAAACCTAGTTTCTACCCAGAGGCTCCAGCTCTAAACACCATCATGCTGGTGGTTAGGTAAGGCCTTAACAGATGAGTCTAAGTCAGGGCCAAACATTCAATCCATAACAACCAGTTCACTAGGGTTTGCGGACTGAGAGATGTAAGAGTTAGGCATCAATACCAGTCTTGAGAGCAGAGAGAGGGAACTTGTGTGAAGGGAGCAGCTGAACCATGATTCAGAATTAACCCCTTCAGGTGTAGGATCTGGGGTATGAGTTGAGTTTCAACTGGGCCCAAATGTCTTCCTTCCTCACTCCATCAGGGTGTGTGGGCTATCCCAGAAAGGATGTCACTCTGGGCAAGGTGCTCCTGTGCAGCAGATACTTGCCTACCCTTTGCCCATCATGAAGTTGGACAGTTTGTTTTTTCAAGAGGGACCTGGGGTATGTCCCCAGATTTATCTCCTCTTCTTTGTAGTCTTCTAGGGATGAGTGTGGGGTTCCCTTTCATGTAACGGGGTCAAGGGTGAATGGAGGTGAGATCATCTCAGATAGCCAGGCCCTGGCAGCAGCTACCATCCAACATGTAAACTAGAAGAGATGGCAGAAACTAACCAGACCAGCCTCAATCTTTATGGAACAAATTAGACATACATGGGTATTTATGCTCTGGGCAAGAGATCTAAACCAAGAATTTCAGTTAGGTCATTGTATTGGAAAAACTATACAAAGGGTGGGGATAGAAGAAACTGTTGTTAGGGAAGTTCCTTTTCCAGCTTCATACTTAGCAAACAGAGTAGCTCAGCATCTGGCACAGGGAAGAAAAGACAGGTCTTGAAAGTTGCTAAGCTGAAAAATGGTCAAGGTTGAGGAGAAAAGTGTCTAGCATCCTGGGACTCCTGCTCCCAGGCCTCAGGTAGACTTAGATGGTGCCTTTGGCAGACAGGCATCTATGGCAAGAGACCAGAGAACCTGAGACAGTGAAGGGTAGTGATGGAGAGGAAGAGTCAGAGCAGCAAGTCCATGGGTCCAAGAAGAATGGAGCTATGCCCCATCCCTTGGCCAATGCTCACTGCCCCAGGCAAAAGAAAGACCCAGAGCCTGCCCATCTAAAGCTGATTCAGTTCCAAGATATAACTAAGAAAGAGAAGGGGAAGGGGTGGGAACTAGGCTTTTCTGCCTGAGCAAAGGAATTCCAGGTTCCTGCATGATGGGAGGAACAGCTAGGGGGAGGCCACTCAGTAGTACAGTTACTCTGCCCTCGGCCTTCCCTGCCCCAGCAGAGAGGTGCTAAATAATGCTGTCCTTGACCTGGAATTTTCCCAGAGACTTCAGGAAATGTGGTGACTTGACACTTTGTTGAGGCTTTAAACAGAAGAACAAAGCATAGCACATGTCCACTGATGGAGCAACTCCTGGACTTGGCCCTGATTAGGTCATCAGCTAATTTTCAGGTCAGGACAGGGCAGTGGAAGTTTGCCTGTGAGAGCTCAGTCGGAGACTCTCCCACTTGTCATGGAATCTCTCTAGGGACCAGGACAGTAACTAGAGAATACAGGAGAAAGTGAGAAGGCACAATTTGTCACATAGTCTACATAGTGCTCTAGGGACACCGGGACCCAGAAAGATGAACATGGCCAGCAATCTCAGGGAAGACCCAGAGAAAGGGGCTTGGAAGGCTGAAAGAAATGAGATCCTGATCCAGAGAAGTATAAAGACATGCAGAGCTGTGGGTCAGTAGTAGACAAGGCAGGAAGTCTGCTAGAGGTGGATCTGCTGACTCATACAGTTATAAAAGGCCAAGCTGCAAGTTAGCTTTGCAAGACCCCAAGGAGAAGGATGCAGAGCCAGTCTGAGTCTTCCATGCTGTGGGGTTGGGATGGGGACTCCTGACAAGTGGGACATGGAGAGTGTAACAGACCTGGGCACAAACGAGATCTGAGCAGACCATCCTTTGAAAGGTGTAAGAAAGCAAATGAAGAGGTTGGTGCTGATGTTGGCAGCATGGATGAAGACAGCTCCTGCAGGATTGATGATCAGACATCAACAGAGAAGGTGGAAGGATGGCTGTTCCCTTGGAAGATTAAATGGCTCTTTCTCATATATCTCTAGGCCAGTGGCTCTTCACGTCCCAGAACCAGCAGTTTCATAGACCTTGTTCGATGCCAGTGACTCAGGCAACATCCAGCCTGCTAAATCAGATTCTGGGTGCTTCCAGTACCACCCTCAGAAGGCTTCCAGCCGATCCCATACTGACCGAAGGAGGGCTGTTGCCAAGGTTGGGGGTGGTACCTTCAGACAGCCCTCTTACAAATGGCTCTAATAAGTGCCAGAGTGGCACCATCCTCCTCAACTCTTTCCTTACTTCCTTAAACAGATTTCTCCAGTAGCCCGGATCTCAATGAAAGCCCCAGCCATGGTGGCAGTGACAGACAAGGGCTCAGAAAATGGAGCTGTTCTGGGAAGAGGGTGAGTATTACGCCTCTCAGCTGTGCTGTCTGCACGGCTCTGCACCCATCCCAGTCGTACAGGAGAGCAACAGGTGGCCAACATTTCTCACACTTAATAAACCCAATGAAACCCTTGCCAGTGTAAATTACCTTGTAATGAGGCCTTCAGTCCTGTGTCCAGCTATAGGCACATCAATTGCTTGCCTAGAATTAAGCTAGGGTACTTTTCATGGTTTCCACTTCATTAACATTGATAGTGGGATTTTGTTTAATTAGATGAATGTAATGAGGAATCATATCCAGCCTCTGTAGGTGATGTAGAAATACTTTGTAATTTTTTTTTTTTAAATCCTCACCCACAGGTACAGAAATGGTGCAAATAGTTTTCAGGCTGAGAATGCAGCTCTGTGTCTAGCACCTGCCTAGGCTGTGCAAAGCCCTGGATGTCATCTCCAATGCTATAAAACCAAAACAAACAAAAACAATAAAGCCCAGGTTTTAAAACAAACTGTAACCATGGCTCCTGTTAATTCCATCAGATAAAGAGCCAGCCTAGGATAGCAAGAAGCTTATTCCCAAAGTACACAAAAGGCCGTTAGTGTTGTAAGAATGTCAGAGTGTGCAACCCAGTGTGGACTTTTATGCCTCAGTAACAGCCTTCCTCACTGTAGGTCATGGCTAGGAGTTAAAGTGATTATGAAAAATGAAGGCTGTTGACTCCCATCTGCTTTATAGCTTGGCACTTGGCCTCACTCTGACTTCAAGCAAAGTATTCTCATCTATTTCAAAACAGAGAGGCCAGGTACACAGCTCAGTGACTACGGGTAGGTAGTGCCCTTGTAGAGGACCCAAGTTTGATTGTCAGCACCTGAGGCAGGCTGCTCATAACCACTTGGAAGTTCATCTCCAAGGGTATCTGATGCCTTTGGCCTCCAAGGATATTGCCACTCATCTGTACACAGAGTACACATACAAACGTGCATACACACAATTAAAATAATAAAACAAATCTTTTCTAAAGACATAGCTGTACATGATGCTATATGCCTGTAACCCTGGTACTTGAGAGGAAGAGACAAGTGACCAAGAGCTTGAGGCCAGTTTGAGGTTCTCTGTGAGACCTAGTCTACAAACAAAACTGCATACACACAAGCAAGATAAAAGAAACCTTCTTGAGTGACTATCATAGATATCAGATGTCGAACCAGATGTGATGATGTATGACTATAATTCCAGTGCTCAGGAGGCAGCAGGAAAAGTTTAAGGCCAAGCCTGGGCTACATATCAAGGTCATGTTTCAAAAGAAAGAAATGAGGGAGGAAGGGGGGGAGAAGAAGAGGGAGGGAGAGAGGAAGGAAGGGATAGAAAAAAGAAGAAAGAAGAAAGAGAGGGAGCGGGAATAAATGCTACATGGTGGTGCACACCCATGGTTTCAGCTCTAGGGGGAGAGGGAAAAGAAGACCAGAACTTCAAGGTCATCTTGGCGTCTATAATGAGTTTAAGTTCAGTCTAGAATACATGACACTTGGGTAGGAAGCAGGTATAGATCATGTATGGAGAGTGTCTTCATTAGGGTTTCTGTTTCTGTGATATAACATCATGATCAAAAGCAGCTTGCAGAGGAAAGGGTTTCTCTGGCTTACACATCCATACTGTAGTCCACCACTGAAGGACGTCAAAACAGGAACTCAAGCAGGGCTGAAACCTGGAGGCAGGAGCTGGTGCAGAGTCATGGAGGGAGCCGCTCACTGGCTTGTCCAGCCTGCTTTCTTATAGAAGCCAGGTCCACCAGCCCAGGGATGGCACCACCTTCAATAGGCTGGGCCCTCCCCATCAATCACTAATTAAGAAAAATGTACACAGCCGGATCTTATGGAGTCATATTCTCAGTTGAGGGTCCCCCCTCTGCGGTGAATCTAGCTTGTGTCAAGTTGACAGAAAACTAGCCAGCACATAGAACTTAACTTGGACTGCTAACATTTTTTTTCCTCTTCTTTTTTTTTCTTCTTTATTTATTTTGTATTTATCAAAAAAAAAAAACAGTAAAATGAATTTAAAATGCTGAAAAGTTAACAATAACTATAAAGAAGATAAAAATCATAAGCATGATTTATCAAGAGTGATAATGCAAATAAGATTGCTACACATATATTTACTTTGTGTTCAGCTTTCCCTCTGAATTTTTTTTTCCATCCCTGTATATCCTTATTCAAGGTCCCTTCCCCCTCCCACCACATCAGGTCATTTTTCTTCTCCGCAACTCCCCATCCCCTCCCTGGGCAGGGAGCATACAGTCCTATGGTCCCACTGCCCCAATAATGCTTGAATCGGACTGCTAACATTTTTATTATTTTAGAAACTTCTAATTTTAAACTTCTAAGTGATTGGAAAGTAGTATATTTGGTGAGATGTTCAGTACATATATAAAAGGACACATATTAATCCATTTTTGTTAATTATAAAATAATTACAGACTGGAACATTATAAAGAACAGAGGTTAATTTGGGTGTGATCCAATGCCAATGGACTGTACCCAAAGATGGCCTCTCTGTAGACAGAGTTCAGAGGTTGTACAGGACATTTGCACAACCAGACACAGGAAAACATATGAGGAATATATTCAAACTGGCTAAGGCAGACCCACTCTTGAGATAACCTATTAACCCAAGAATCAGTTAATTCATCCATGAGGCAAAACTCTAATCTAAAAGACCCTACCCTGGTCTTAGTTCTTTTTTATTTCGTGTGCTGGGACTAATACTCTACGGTGAGCTATAGCAGAAGTCCTTGTTTGATTTTTGAGGCAGAGTCTTACTGTGTCATACAGGCCTAGACCTCAAGATCTCCTGCTTCTGACTCCCAAGTGTGATCCCTAGTGCTATATCTTAATACTTCAAAATGGAGATTAAATTTTAAGACAAGTTATAGAGAAGCAGCCACAATCAATCCATAGCAAATATTAACCATAGGCAGTAAAGCCATGGGCATTAGAGTGGAAACCCACAGGATGGATCACTTCTGCATGTCAGAATTCCCCTAAAATTACATGCCATTTGATGTATTAGGATTTAACTAGAGAAAGGTTGCTCATTGTTGTTCATGTGTTTTAATTCACTTGGCTTGGATTTCATTCTGGTTGGCAAATCTTTCTGAGAGACAGTAGCTATTGCAGACTGCTCAGGCAAACAAGGAAGACTACACAACACCTTGACAGAAGTCTAGCTTCATAGGCCACAGCGTGGTAGTGCTGGAAAGGAGTCCATCCAGTCACCTCCATCCCTGACCCCGTCTGACCATCCCTATGCTGGAGACCAAATCCAGACCTATACAAGCCTGGCAAGCACTCTACCACTGAGCTACCACTCCAGCCCTAGTCATTCTCGCTGATTAGGGAAGCAAGACTCAAAACCAGAGTGCAGGACCCTACATCCCATGAACTACTGTGCTCATGGTCACCTCTTCTCACTCCATTAGAGTTCCACCCCCAGGGGACAATCCTGTGGGTGTTCCTCAGTGATCCTCCAGCTATTCAGATCATGGTCAGAGAATGGAGAAGGAGAGAATTCTGGTTGGACACTCTTCTCAAAGTTACAAATTAAGTGTGGCTCAGTGCAATATTCATCATCCCACCCCACTCTTTGATTTATCATTTAGATCCAGACACCTCAAGAAGATAGCAGAAGAATACCCAACCCTCCCCCAGGGAGCTGAAGCCTCCCTTCCATTAACAGGCAGTGTCTCCTGTGGTGTCCCCGGCATCCTAAGAAAAATATGGACCAGGCACAAGAAGAAGTCGGAATATGTGGGAGCCACCAACAGCGCCTTTGAAGCTGACTAAAGGTGACCTTTCTTGGATGCCTTGCATTAGCCAAGGGTCACAGAAGGAGAGAAGAGCTGAGGACTGGGACTGAGCCACCCACCCCTCTGCTGGTCCAAACACATCACCCTTCCTCACATTCTGGCCAAGGGCCTGGAAATTAATGAAAGTAATGACCTGGAAGGCAGGAAAGCCATTTCCCAGAAGTGCTCAAGAGTCTTGTTAGGAGATTACAAAGGTTATACTCCTGTCTTTAGGAAAACTCCACCTTCCCAGCCTATTTGAAAACCCTCCGAGGAAAACAGAAGGCAGCTTCTCTGTCTCCTTTGTAGGTTTTCCCACAATGTATGATTTCTGGTATAAATGTAAAAGCTTGGTTCTGAGCTACTCCTAACACAACAGTTCTTACTTTCCCTGTTTCGTGTCCTCTTGCCATGATGAAATACGAAGCACTTCAATTTTACTTTGTCCTAATATCTCCTTAACAGCATCATCTCTGCTTTGCTAATCATGGGCATGGCAGCATGAATTCTCTTATGTGTGGTTTTTCGATAGAAAAGCACTTAAAACTTCAACGTTAATTTTAGTCTTATATTTTGTGACTCAGTGCAGTTGAGCTGCTTTGCGCAATGCCATCAACCCCAAGAGTGTTTGCTCATTTGTTGACTCTTCTTACCATAAAAATCACTGATAAGAAAACACTGTTGTTCCCAACTTACAGATGTTGAGACTTGACAGCAGGTTATGGGACTGGCATAGGTCTTAGTTTCTCTCTAATAATCAATTTAAGGAAGCTTTTAAATGGAGAGAAAAAATCTGATAAAGGTGGAACTAAAAAGTGATTTGAATGAGATACAACATTGTGCATCATCAGATTAGTAAGGTGGCTGTAAGGGCAGAGGATGGGAATCCCAGCTTTCCTAGAGGGTCAACAGGAGGATCACATGTTTGAGACATGCCTGGGCAGCTTAGCAAGACCCTGGCTCAAAGACAACACACACACACACACACACACACACACACACACATACACACACACACACACACACACACACACTCACACGAGAGAGAGAGAGAGAGAGAGAGAGAGAGAGAGAGAGAGAGAGAACCATTTTTACAGGTTGGAAACAGCTGAAAATCTATTTCCTGTGGCTCAAACTAATAATAACTTTCATTTAAAATGATTATATAAGAAATAGTGGTAACCATAGCTATCATTTGTTAAATGCCTACTACTCTATTCTTTCTAACATCTAAGTGAATTTGCCCACTGAATATGAAGGTACCAATTTAAAAAGGTTAACAATTAGTTTGAAGTCACCTAACCTGGATGCCCGTGTTATATCTGCTCCTTCACACAAAATAGGGAACAGGGAGGGACTGACTTCAGCAAAGAATCTTCATCTCCATGGGCTGAACAGGCTGTCTGGAGACAGTGTGGAGATGGACTCTGGGCTATTACAGTGCAGAAACTGATGGGGGGTGTCTGCTTGTGGAGTGACTGATAACACAGACCTTATATATCTTTCACCTGTGGCTTCAATTCTGCCCCAGAAGTCTTATTTCCTAATTAAGAGGTTTAAATTAATCCAATTCTCTTAATGAAAGCAGAAACACTGTGGGAAAATTGACCCTATGATTGTGTTGAGGATGACCATGTCTTGGCACAAAAAAAGAGTTTGAAAAGTTTGGGCTCAGACTTACTTCTGCCTGGTGCCCTGTGGCCTCTGTTCTCCTATGTCTGACTGTCTAAAAGGGCAGGGGTAGGTCAAAACGTGGGCTTCCAGGCTCTTGCCCTGCTGACTCCTGCTCTTCAGTCCCTGCTTTAGATTCCAAGTATCTGACTTTCATATCCAAATATAGCCTAGAAATTTGGGCCTCAAGTGCTTTGTCACTAAGGGGCCGGTCCCTGTGGGCGATCCAGTGTTGTACTCAATATCAAGCTGGAATGAAGAACAAAGTTAGGGGACAAACAGCTCATAGGTCTCTAACAATTGGACTTATTTAACTTAAAGTGGATATCTTAAATGTGTATGTGGCACCTGCAGGTTTATGTATAGACTGAGACTCACTCATTTATCTTTAAGTATTTCATGGTGAAGTGTTTGCCTTGTGTAGAACATTTCAATTCAAATGGCCAGTTCAAATCAAAATAAAGTATGCCTCATTTGTGATATTAATAAACCACTTGAATGTATCTGAAGCTCCCTTATTTAATAAGAGAAGATTTGCACAATGGGAAAGAATCATGCATTTGGGCCTCACTGTTGCTTGAAGAGGGAAATAAGAAACCAGCATGTTTTTCTAACCTGAGGCAATGTCTGGGTCTCATATTATAGGCTCTGCCCACCAGTCAACACCAGGGACTCAGCTGAAGAGAATGGCTGAATGACCTATGCACTCAGGACTTATCTTCCTCCATTGCCGTGACCTTTCAGTAGTACATACCACAGGGTCCCCTGGTGACCATCCCCAGCCTGCTGGCTCCCCCCCCCCCCGGCTTAGAAATATGTAAACTTCCTCCTCTGTGCCCACCTCATGCTTCTTGCTGGGAGACTGCCCCATGACTCACAGCAAAGCCACTCACAGAAGGGTGCCAAGGCTGACTACAGACTGCCATCTGGCAATAACCAAGACTGGAGTCTGCCTGAACCAGAGGCAAGATTTCCAGGACTTGTAGGGTAATAAAATTACCTCTGTTAGGACAGTGGCCAGTCACATATTTCAGTTCTTACTCTCTCTGGAGATACCCCACCCTAGGCAGCACCAAGGTTGCCCAGAGTTGGCCGATGGGCAATGGGTAGAAAAAGCAAACCAGCCAAGCTCAATTTTAAAAGGAATTCTGTGACAAGTCATCTCTGACACAAAATTGGCAGAGACAGAGATAAACAAGGAAGAACACGGGCAAAGAAGAGCCTCTGGAGGGTTAGAATTTGTACCAGAATGCCATCTCCCACCAGGAAGTCCAGGACAAATATATCCCTGTCTCTCTCAAGGGACAAGAAGATTGGTCTGAAGACCAGCTTACACATCTTGCCATTTGATTTGTCAAAGGGACCTGGGACAAGGTTAATATCTACTAATACCCTTCTCTGAGAAGGAGCAGGAGAGGAAAAGAACAGCAGCCAAGGGACCTTGACCCTGGCACAGTCATGGGCAGGGTGACTAAGTCTATCCCAGCCACACTCCTGGACCCTGTTGGGGTCTGCAGAAGACCCAAGCCAAGAGGTTCTTACAACTCCATGTACCAGTCTTTCCCCACATCCCTCAGACTTCTCAGGCCCAAGGCAGGCACTCTTTCTGGAATGCCACATGCCAAACCTCACACCTCCAGTTTTCTACAATATTGGGATTAATCCAGGGTCCTCAAGCACTAGGAAGTCCTCTATTGCTGGGCCACAGTCCCAACCCTCGACTGTCTCATTTTTAAAGTTTATTTTGAATCAAGTTCTCACTAAATTGTATAGACTGACCCCAAGCCCTTTTCCACTGGGCTTCCCAATAGATGCAATTATGGCAGGGGTCATTGTGCTGGGCTCTGGGCCAGCCCCTGGAACATATTTGCTATAAGGCAAATTCTCCTGTCCCTGGGTGGCTAAGCTTTGTATCAACCTAAAGAAGCCTACATTTTCCAGTAAGGCAGGTGATCTGAATCCTGCCTGACCCCAGTAGACAGGTGTCCACGGAGTGCTGAGGGAAATACTGATCTACATTTGGGATCTAACCCACAGAGAAACAGATTGAGTGTCCTATTCAACCACCTGAGCTCCAGGGAGAGGGCCATCTCAATATCATCCTGCTTTGCTCATGTCACATTCCATTGAGGTAAGCATTCTACAGTCAGGAAACAGAGGGGCTTGGCAGAGGGCTGGGGGACATCAGGAGTTCAGCAGCAGCTCTTATTAAACAAGACACAGCTATTTGTAATGGACTAGATTTTACAGATGATGCCTCAAGAACAAGCACGTTTGCCCAGATGTCAGCCTTTAATAAAGACAGGCGGAGCATAAACTATGCAAATTGTTTCTTGGTACCATCCAGGCCCGGTTCAAACCAACTGTAGTCAGTGAGGGCAGCTTGTTCTCAGTGTTTCTATGTTGTCCCCTCTGCTCACCAACTTTCCATAAATTCACACACACACACACACACACACACACACACACACACACACACATACACCCACTTTCTGTTCCTTTCCTTGCTTTTTTCACACACTACACTGTCCTCTAGAAGGTCTAAGACACCAGTGTCCTCTGGTCACCCAGGATTCTCAGCTCCTCCACCCAGAGTCCCCGGTCCTGGGTACCCCATGCTCTACATTTCCAGCTGGCAATGAGAACTTGGGTCATGGTGGCAATTCATGAAGACTAAAGTTCATTTTCTTTATTGTTTGAAAAGAAAATGTCCTGCCTTCCTTCATGTCCTAGAAATGATCAAACAAAATCACCCGTGCCAATGTGCAGCTGACTTGTAGTAGCAAGGCTGCTCCGGTGAGAATATGGAGCACTTCTATACTTGCTGAAAATACCGGGCTAGAGAGATGGGTCAGAGGTTAAGAGCACTGGCTGCTCTTTCAGAGGTCCCTGAGTTCAATTCCCAGCAACCACATGGTGGCTCACAACCATCTATAATGAGATCTGGTGCCCTCTTCTGGCCTTCAGGCATACGTGCAAATAGAACACTATATACAATAATAAATCCGAAGAAGAAGAAGAAGAAGAAGAAGAAGAAGAAGAAGAAGAAGAAGAAGAAGAAGAAAAAGAAAAAGAAAAAGAAAGAAGAAAAAAGACACTCAGAAAAGCAAGGCTGGCATTCATTAAAAAAAAAAAAAAAAAAAAAAAACAGGACTAGCCTGATCCTTCATCTCATGTCGTCTTTGGTTACTCAGCCCCTCCCTTAGGGGGTTCTAATCAACTAATAAAGCCCCACATGTTGGAGAGATTAGAGTCTCAGAACCCACTTAATATTATGACTCATAGTCATCCTCATCCGTCATTTTGTTAGGCTTTTCAGTTCTCAAAGGCTGGACTGTCCTCCTGGAGACATGCATTAGAATGTACCTGTCTTATAGGCTGAAGTATAGACCACATAAATGTGAAGTGGACCAAGGTCTGAGGGATTTGCCGTCTACATTGTTACAGGTCATACAGACCTTGGAAAAGGTGATTGGAGGGATGAGATGAGACTGTCTGCAGGACTAGAAAGTAATATTTTAAAGTCTTTGCATTCACAGTGTAAGGCTATTCAGAAGTAAATGTCTTCTATAAAGAACACAGGAAACTGTTGGCAGGGTCCAGCCATTCAGCCCAATAGCTACAGACTCCTGACAGTTTAGAAACTGTGGATAAGGCCAAACTCAGGGCAAGAAGCCTGGTGCTGAGACCCTGTCTCACTTGTGTTGGTCTGAGACAGTTTCCTTGCTGCTTGAGTTTCTTTGGGCCTGTATTTTTAACCTTCTCTGCATGAGAGGTAAATTATCTACCTCACAGGCCGATGAAAACCCAACAGAGCCCAGGCCTAAACAGGCTTTGGAAACTGTGAATTGCATTAACATATGGTGTTGTGATAATCCACCCCATTCAGAAGAAGCAGAGCTGGGTGGGGAGAAGTGATTCAGACAGTGAGGCAGGCGTGAGGACTGAACACTAGGCAGAGACTGAAATAGAATCATTTCCTGAGCCCAAGGGCCAGGGTTCTGAGAAGATGGTAGACAGGGGAAGGGCTCCAGGCTTGCTGAACCCCAGTGAACATTTTCCAGTGTAGCATCCAGGCTGATTCTGCAGCCCCAGGTAGCCACACACTGCGTCAGGTCAGTACAGGCCAGTGACCCTTGGCTCACAAGCAAGACATGGGTGGTGACTACTCTTTTGAATTCAAAAGATTCTGCATGCTGCCAACTGCTGCCCTTGGCCTCTTGCCTGCATTCCCTACCAGCAAAATTAGCCTCAGCTGAAACCTACAAAGAACATTGGCTCAGGAGACCACAGGTCCCGCCTGTATGCTCCAACCCAGAGGATGAAGGCCAAGCCCTGCTCATTCAGCCTCACTAGGCTTCAAGGCAGAGTCCAGGACCCTCTCGATGGATTGAGGGACCAGGGCTAGAAGCAAGCTTGTCTGGTTGGACATAACCAGGCAGGGGTTTGCTGCTTTACAGACAAGCACTCCTGCACCACATTCCTGCTACTCACTCAGGCCAAAGAAAGAAAGATAATTGCTCAAGAAAGTGACCTCACCAGGGAAGCAGGCTATGTAGTCTCACACACAAGTCCCACAAATCCAGGAGACTGTGTACCGTGAAAACTGCCCCCAAGAGCCCTTGATCACCATAGCTGGTAAAGTGTAGAGACAGGGAGGGGGAGCTCTCTCATCTAGAGAGACTCCCCCTTTTGCTTCAGGAATAAAAGGGCACTTTTTACCCCCAGGACCTGCATTCTTGCCACCATATAGACACCAGAAGGAAGGTGAAGCTGCTTGCTCATTGTCACCTTGGTTCTCTAGGGCACGGCCAGCTCTGCAGATGCTGGGAGCTGGATGCTAGGGTGAGACTCCATCTCCCCATCTGTGACTTGCTCTTCCCTAGGATTTGGCTGGAGGTCAGGAGAAGTAGGGAGCTGGGAAGAGGAGGGATGCTGCTGTTCTGGCTACTTATTCTCTGTTCTCTCAGCCCAAGCAGGAATGGAAAAAGCTATCCCTAGTCCCTGAACTGAGTGAAGATACCCTAATATGCTCAACTCTGAGGCTGCATGTCAGGATGGACCAGAATCCTCAGGTTGAAATCATACATCTTTCTGTGACCTCCATTCTGGGTTTAACAAACTGTTGCATATGAAGACAAATACAGCTCAATTAACGGGAGTTGAATATAGTTTACAAGTGCCAGGCTCTAAGCCAAGTGTTTAGAGTAAGTACCACAGCTCATGTGCTCTTTCAACCAAGACAGTGGGATGTCATCGCTCCTGCACATGATTAGAAGGACAGAAACTCCATGTTCCTGACAAGAGCCACAGCTTCTTTTTAGAAAGGAAATATTGCCTGTGGCTCTGGGAGGCAGGAGGCCCAGAAAGGAGGCCAAGAAGGGCCCTCGGCCAACCCATTACTCAGCAGGTAAGGTAGTTGCGAAAAACAGTGGCTCAGTTGTCATCCCAATGTCCAGGGCAACAGTACAAACAGTGTGCATAACACAGGTCAATGCCCTGGCCTCCCTGACATGAAAAATCCCCTGTGGCATGTGTGGTGAGAGGGAGCAGGTAGGTCTCTTGAGGATGTGAGAACATTCCTCCACCTAGGGACATTTCTAATCTTTTTTCTCTCCCTTGAGTGTACAGTAAATAAAACCACTGGCCTAGTTCCCACCTGGGTGATTCTTTGTGTGGGGGGGAACCTCCAGTAGGAGGGGCCTCCTCCACCATGAAACCTGAATTTGTGACAAAGATTTCAGAGACATGCCCCCCTCCACAATCTAATGCTGCGCCTTGCAGTGCAGATCCTGTCTCCTCTAGAAGAGGAAAAAAAGCAAAAGTCACCTTAAAGAAATAGAATTTAGCAGTGTAAGAAGAAGAGATTGAATACCAAAAAAAAAAAAAAAAAAGGAAGAACATGACTGCTCCTAGGTATGATGAAGGAGAAGATTTATTGTAGATGAAATGGAGAGCATAGGCAGAAGCTGAGATTTCTGGGACGATCCAGAGTGAACATGACCCCAGCCACGTGAAGAGAGGAGAACCAGGTACAACAGCAGGGAACCAGGCTGTTGGTCACCTGGAGTACTTATTTGGAGTCTGTTTGACCTGTGAGAAGTGGGTACAAGTCAGTTCCTTAAAACTTACACAAAAATTTAATAAACATAATTTTTTTATTGATTTCTTGGGAATTTTACATCTTGCATCCCAATCCTGCCATTTCCCAGTCCTTTCATGTCTGCCCTCCATCCTTGTACCCTCCCCCCCTTAATTAAATAAATAAACAAAAATAATTAACTCACACACTGAACATCTATTCTGCCCCTTCATCACATATTCATTTGTTATTGTGGGCTTGGAAGCTGCAGTGTGTCACACAGTGTACCCACTTGCCCAAACTTTACTTGCAAATACTCAGTGTGGTGAGTTGTTGGTCAGGTTCAAGGCCTCTGGCTTCTGGTTAATACACCATCAATACTGAGCCCTCCCTGAAACTTTCTAGGATATTTATTCATCCTCCTGTTGTCCAGAGCCATGGAGGTTCAGCAGCTCCAGTGCCACAGGACTAGTCCCTTCACAAGCTCCTGTTGTACGGAGTTTTTGATTTTATATGGGTTAGAGGCTTGATTTGTTTGTGGCCGTTTATTTTTTTAAATGATTTAGATGTTTGTATTAATTTTATTTTGTTTGGTCTATGTTTTAGGCATATTGTTAGTTAAATTTTTATCTTAATTTCATTTAGTTTTATTAATCTATTTGGCCATGTGGCCGTGCCCATGGCCCTTAGTTTATTTGGGTCTTATATATTTTTTGGGCAGCTGGATGGAGTTTGTTTGACTTTTTTTTTTTTTAATTATTCTTATGGTGTTTTTATATAGGCTAAAATACTTTTTTATTTATAGTATATAGATGAATATTTTCATTATATTTTTGTTTAATTAAAAAGGAAGGTTTTAATTTTAATATAGTAAAATTGTATATAATAAAATAATTATTAAGTAAGAATTATAGTTATAATCAGTTTATTTGTATTTAATGAAATTAAAGAAAATATCTTATTGTTTATTTTATTTTGTGAGTTTAGAGTTTTATATTTAATATATTTTTTAAATATTTAAGAAAAACTACATAGTTTTTAAATTTTTAACTATATAAAGACTATAGAAGGATATAATATTATTTAAGTAAAGTATAAGTAACTTTTAAAATTTAGAAATGACAGAGATGATATTTGTTTGTTTGGATAGTTATTTAAAGTTTCTTGTAATGTTGGGGCATTTATTTTTAGTTTTTAGACTTAGATTTTTGGGCATATTTTTTATTGATGTAGTAAATTTGGCATAGTTTGTTAGTCTTTTTTGGTGTTTTGAAGGATGTCTGGCAATTTATTTTGTAAAGTAGGAATCTGAAGGACTATTTTGGTTTGTTTTGTCCAAGTTTAGAGTTTTTTTATGGAACTTGTATGTCTAGTTTATATAGCATATTATTAAGTAGTCAATGTAAGAACAGTTTTTTGTCTAGTGGCTAACTGTTGTCACAAAGTAAATTTTATATGAAGTTTTTTAATGTCTATTATTTTTTTAAATATATTGATGGTGTCAGGAGTAGACTTGTCTTATTGTCTAGAAAAGTTTAAGTTTTTAAAATAGACCCATATTTTGTGGGTCTTTGAAGAATTTGAAGACTAATTGAGAAATATTTTTTGTATCTATAAAAACCTAATTAATATGATTATAAGTTTGGTTATTATAGATGGCTATTAATCTGCATTTCTTAATTACACATTACAAGCAGTTCATATATGGGGTAGACGTTGGGGTGGGCCATCTCAAAACCCTGGAAATGGGCCCTGGTGATAGCTGAATTGGTCAGTTCAGTCCTGGGACTACCTTCTTCAGGTGAGGGTCAGGGTAAAGTCTCCCTGCATGGTGAGAGACATGGCCAGTTCTGTGGACATCCAGGAGAGGGAATAGTTCTTCCACACTCACAATACTAGGGCCAGTTCTACTAGGAGGGGGAGGCAGCTCTCTCACTGAGATCACAGAGACATCAATACAGACCCCAGTTATGGTAGGGCCACAGACCCAGACAGGACCCTCAGTGTGGACCAGGATATCATCATGGCTCTGGGTGGCACTACAGGCCACTCAGAGCAGTATGGTCCTGGGGGCAGCATGGTCCTCAGGCACCAATGTAGCCTCAGGGCGGGGCCTAGACCAAAAGTATCATATGGCATTCATTGGTATCATGGACCACAAACATCTACACAGACCCCAGTTGTGATCAGGCCATGGACCCAGACAGGCCCCAAAGCTGCCACACAGGCTGAGACATCACATGGCTCCAAGTGACAATATAGGTCATCCATATTAGTCTGTTCCTCACCACCATCATGTCCTCAGTTCTGTTTCTCTCCACTGTACACTACATACCTGTTCATCATAGTGGCACCAGCCCACCTAGACCATGGAGAGGCAGATGCACTTATGGCTGACTTTCACCAACCTGGGCAATGGGGAAGACTTTTTTCAGTTTATAAACAGAATCAAAATTTTCAGATATGTTAGCATTACCATTATTTGCATTGTTTACTGAAATCCATATAATACAAAGAGTGGTAGACTCAAGCCTTTGAGTTATAGTGAAAGGCTGAGGACCTATGGTAGTTTGAATGTAATTGGCCCACCACGTACATCCATGATTACAACCAGAGCAGCAATAAGAATGCTTTGTTTGCAAAAATCTAGGGCAAATGTTAAGAGTATAAGCAGCATTACCAGAGAGAGCTCGGAGCAATCCTATACTTGCTCTGTTAGTAAATGAGAGCAATATTATCATCTCTATTACATTATAAGGAAAGCCACAATCTAGGAAAACAGTAGCTAATAACAACTGAGTCTTACAATAGAACATAACCCACATTCCCTGATTCAAACTTACACATCCCTTTCTTTATAAGCAGAAATTAATAATAACTTATTTCACAAAAAAAAAGATGTGTTAGAGGAAGAAAATGTTCAAAGGAGACTGAATTACTGGGTGATTTGCAATCTGTTATAAGTCATTTAAACCTCAGCAAGGCAATACATCCATTGGCAACTATCCAGTCTCAATAACTGTCCTGGGAAACACCAGACAGTTTGAAAACTGTTAGGTAGTAATAAATGGTCCCTCCCTTTCCTTCTTCTCCCTAAGAGTCTAGTCCCTGGCAATCCTGGTTCTCTTCATCTCTTTCGTCTTCTCTTTTCTAGCTCACAATTCCCTTCCTGGTCCTATACTGTAACAGTCACTCAAAAGTGGGGATTCAGCTCTTACTTTACAAGTATCCACTTAATTAGGTTAAAGGCATAGCTTAGTTAATAGAAATAGAGCCCATGCAGAAAGCCCTGGGGTCAGTCCTCATTACTGAATAAAACCAGACATAGCGGCATACATTTGTGACCCCAGCACACATAGACACCTATAGATAGGAGAAGAGAGGGGGAAGTGGGAGAGAGTGAAGGAGAGAGAGAGAGAGAGAGAGAGTGCTTCCTCATGTAGAAAGGAATATGAGAGAGTTCAGACAAGAGCAAAAATTAAGGCCAGCCAGTTTTCACCCCCTCTGCGTCTGACTGTTTCTTTCTCCCCTACATCTTGTTTTGCCGTGGGATGTTCTTTCTCTATGCTATGAATATGTATTGCTACCATTGGTTAACAAAGAAGATGTTTTAGTGTATGGTATAGCCAATCGGGAAATCCAGGAGAGATGCAGGGAGAAGAAAGGCTGAGATCTGTCAGGGGAGCAAAATGTAATGGAACACAGGTAAAGCCGCAAAACACATAATGAAGCCTAGATGAATAGAAATGGGTTAATTTAAGATAAAACAGCTAATTAGCAATAAGCCTGAGCCAAGACCAAACAGTTGTAATTAATATAAGCCTCTGTGTGTTTAACTGGGACTGAACATCTGTGGACACAGGAAAACTTCTGTGCACATTGTCTCATCTGTATTTAATGCCCTTCCACCTCAGCCCTGCTCTATTCTTTTGCCATATCTTGCCTTTGTTTTCTTTTTCTTTATTTCCATCCTTTCCTATTCTTCCTGTTTGCTTTTCCCTGTCCTGAAGAGTGTAGTCTGCCTTGGTGTGCAGGGTTCTGTGGCTCAGTCTCCTGAGGTGACTCTTCTCTGGTATCTGGTTGCATGTCTTTGTACTGCCATCGGTCTTTTTTTTTTTTTTTTTTTTTTTTTTTTTTTTTTTTTTTTTTTTTTTTTTTTTTTTTTTTTTTTTTTTTTTTTTTTTTTTTTTTTTTTTTTGCTTTATTTATTTATTTATTTATTTATTTATTTATTTATTTATTTATCTTGGTGTTTGCCTGGAACTGGAACTACAGACAGTTGTTAGCTGCCATGTGGGTGCTGGGAATTGAACTCAGGACCTCTGGAAGAGCAGACGGTGCTCTTAACCGCTGAGCCATCTCTCCAGCCCCCTGCCATCGGTCTTTTAACCCAAATCCCTCACCCCTCCCAAACTTTTTGCCACTAAGTTCCCCTCTCCTATTTATACATCCCTCTTGTACCTTCTGTCATTCCAGTAGGAATCAATTACTGTGTTTTTCCTTCTTCATTTTTTCTTTTTCTCTCCATTCATACCTACAATAACTAATATGTTGTGAGCACACACAGTGCTGCCAGCATCCCTTTATTCCCTGGTATGATAATGTTTGAGGGATGGCTGTTGTATAGTTGACTTACTACTCTATTGTCATAGCAGGTCTACTATGAATAGTAACTGTTATTTGGGGGTTAGGAGTAGATAGAGTGTAGGACCCTCAGTACCAGTTTCAGCCTATCCATCCCAAACACTTCAAACATAAAACGTTAGACCAGTGAGCTAACTTCTAATATATAAGTCCCAGCACAAGTAGCAACTTAAAAAAGGTAACAGGTCTCCTCCAAAAACTACCAATCCCATAGTGATGGTCTCCATGGGAATGAGAAGTTCCAAAGAATTCAAAACGATCGTGACCAAACATTTGAAGAAATGAAAGAAAAAAGAGCAAGAGAACACTGAGGAGCTGTTGACAGACGTGAGGAAGTCGGTGCAAATGTGAACATGGGTTCAATAAAGAGGGACACTGAGGAAAAGATGAAGTGACATGATGCTGGGAATGGAAACACTAATGCTCCCCTTTGGAAAGAAATCCAGTAGCATGAGCACTACATCCGCCCACAACTACAGAGACAGCTCTGTTGTTGGCTCCTTCCCAGCCTAGAGCCCTGAGTCATACTTGCTTCAAGTTTCAGCCCAAGTCTGTCTCCAGACCTCACCCATATTTCCTTCCTGTGAATTCCAATGTCTTTATAAACTACACCCCACAGTCTAAAATTCAAGTTTATGTATTCTTGAGTTCTCACCTACATATTGACGGGTGCGTCTTTGATCCCCTCCTAATCACAGTCAGTGTTCTTTAAGTAAAAAGCTCCTCCCTCCCTCCCTCCCTCCCTCCCTCCATCCCTCCCTCCTTCCCTCCTTTCCTTTCTTCCTCAATTATTTGCTGCATCCCTACTATGTGCAGATGCTTTCACAAAGCAGACAGCTGACTTTGTGAGACTGTATTTAGTGGAGTGGAAGGAGAGAACCAGAGAAGGATGGCTATACAAAGAAACATCAACTAATGAGTACATTGTATCTAGTTTGTCACAAAAGGTGAAGCATCCTGCATCATGTGACTGGAGCTATCATCCTGGACAGTGCAAATGTGGTGTCTTCAGTTCAGGGATTCCACCTAGTGTACGCTAAGAAACAAAATGTAAGAAACAAAGCAGGGTGACACATTAGCAGCTATTTTCTCAGATGCTCAGAAACCAATCCAATCACAATGCAGACCACAGTCGGTGGAAATAAGGCTCCTGAGCTGTACTCGTAAATGGCTGTCTACAAGCAGCTCCCAGGAGCTCCGGAGGTTTGGTATTAAAAAGTACAAAAAACACTTTGCCCTGCAGACCAAAGAGTAATCAGGAAAGGAAATGTTCCAAAGATGTTTGGGAGATGATGTCACTGCATGAACACACTGGTTGCCACTGGTGACACCAAACCCTCTGTACACTCTGGTGTTTGTTCCATCCTCGGCCACTACCACTGGGAAGGGGGGGGCCTTCCTCTCAACTGCTCTGTATTAGTGCTTTGTATGTCACTTATGGAGGGCACAAAAAATAGTATTACTTTGTTTCTATCCATCAAAATTTATGATCTTTGTCTTTCCACCAAAAAGAGACTCCTTGGCTACTTGATTGCCTTCAAGGGGGTGCCAGAAATATCACCAACAGTGTCAACTTCTCAAGCAAATCCAAGAATCAGAACTTCATCTGTGTCTCGTTGAAGCTTAAGTAACCATCACTTGACACAAAAGCTGTGATTTTCTTGCCATTACCAATAAGCTGAATCCCGACACTGTTTCTGATGGTGAAATCTGCTGATTAGCTTCAATCCTACTTTGGTCTGTCCCTTTGAATGAAAAACACCCTCAAAAGGGCCAGTCTCAGGCTGTACCCAGATATACACTTTCCTGTGTGGGTTATTGTACTATATCTGGTCTTGTCAAGGCCAACAGAGCCTCCTAATAATACAAAGACAATGGCACTAGTCCATCCTGCCAGAGCCACAGACCCTAGCAAAAGGACTGTATTAATCTTATTATTTTACATGAAATGTATGCATAACACCCAATTTTGAAAGCGAAGATAGGCTATCATGTGCATATGGGCTTATGCTTCGACAGAATATCTCTGGGAGGATACTTTAGACACTAAAATTATCTCTGGGGTGGGGCCATGGGACTTGAGGGGAAGAAATGGGGGCTGGGGAGCAGTTCATGCCTGTGCCTTTTGGACTCTTTTTTTTTTTTAACAAAGTATATCTTAATTTTTAAATTGTTTCTAAGATTTATTTTTGAACATTTATAAATTTATTTTAAAAATCAAAATGGTCAGAATACAGTGAGCTACCATATCCCCCCCTCCGTTCTCCAGACTCAGTTTGCCTGTTATAATTGACTGGTACCCTATTAACTAAGGCTCCAACTGACCTTAGCGCTTCCTTCTATGTGAGAAAACATACAACTACCATTGATTGGCATCTCAGAATAGTCTCACCTGCCTAAATATCCCTCCTTCCTCTGAAGACCTGGTGACACCTGGGTCAGCTAGGTCTTTTCCTTCTTTGTGTGAGCCTTTGTTTTTAGGGACTAGTTTAGTTGTTGGATTTTATAGCTTTGTCTTTGTTTTGCTTTTTTTTTTTCCTGCAAACTGCATCTTTACTTATTTTTTTTTAATTTATAAAGTACAGCCCTTTTTATCCCCACATGTACCTTGCTCTCCCTCCCTTCCCCCTCCCAGTCCTTCCTGGTCAGCCTTCAGCCTCCCTCCTCTCCATCCCCCCATTCCCTGCCACCCAAAAGGGTAAGAAGTCCCAAGGTGGATCAGCTCAAAATCAGGCAGGTCTGATTTCCTCATCCTAATGTCAAGACTGGATTAGGTGTTCTTCTGGAGGGAATGGGCTCCAAAGTGCCAGTCCATGCACAGAAACACAGTCTGATCCCTCCCCTCGAGGCTCCACATAATGCCCACATCAGTGGACAGCTGCCTATCCTTGGAGGGCCTAGTTCCTTTCCTTGAAGGTTCCCCAGTGGCTGTTCTTGATTCAGTGAGCTCTCCAGAGCTCCAGCCTGCCATTACTGTGAGAATTTTCCTCATAAGCCCTATCCCCTTGCTCATATAGAGTCTCCTCCCTCACTCTCAGCTGGACCAGGGACTCAACTCAGTGCTCAGCCATGTATCTCTCTCTGTCTCTATTCATTGTTGGATGTAAGTTCTTAGGGTGGCTATTCATTTGATTATAGGGGAAGTCCTGTCTAAGCAACACCTTCACTATTGGTTGGAGACCTATCCAGGGACATCCTGGGAGTTCTTGGAGGTTTCCCTAACACCAGTTCTCTTTCTAACCCCACATTGGCTTCCTCTATTAAGATCTCCATCTCTTTTTTTTTCTCCCTCTTTGTTGCTCCTCTCACGCAGTCATCTCCTTCTCTCATGATTTGTTCGCACACATTCTTGGTTGAAGCCCCTTATGCTCCCAATTAGCTAGGAAGATCTCTATTTTCTCTTCCTAGGATAATCCCTGAATATCTCTCTTAAGTTCCTTCTGATCCCAAACTTTTCAGGGGTTGTGGTTTGCAGCTTGGGTGTTCTTTGCTTTTTGTCTAAAGTCCACTAACATCCTGAGCTTATCTTTCTGGGCTTGTGATACCTCGATCAGGAGGATATTTTCCAAATCCATCCATTTGTCTGCAAATTTTAGGATATCATTTTTTTTACTGCTGTGTAGTACTCCATTATGTAGATGTACTACAGTTTGTTAATCCATTCTTTTGTAGAGGGGCATCTAGGTTGTTTCCAGGTTCTTGCTATTATGAATAATGCTGCTATGAACATAAATGAGCTAATGCTTTTGGGGTGTGAATGTGAGTCTTTAGGGTATATGTCCAATAGTGGTATTGCTGGGTCCTTGAGGAGATTGATTCTTAGTTTTCCGAGAAACCGCCATACTGCATTCCAGAGTGGCTGAACAAGCTTACACTCCTACCAACAATGGAGGAGTGTTCCCCTTGTCCTGCATCCTCTCCAGCATAGGCTGTCATCTGTGTTTTTGATCTTAGCCATTCCATCTTTACATATTTTACAAAAGATTTTTAACTGTAAAAATAGTTTTTAAGGAGGTAGAGAGATGGCTCAGTGGTTAAAAGCACTTGCTACCCCTACAAGGGACTCAGGATCAATTCCTAGTACCCACATGGTAACTTATCTGTAACACCCAGTTTCAGGAGATACATGATCTCCATGGGCACCAGGCATGCATATCACTGTCCAAGCAGTGAGAGGTGACTTTAGAGGGAAAAGAGATGCAAAACCTTACAGACTGCAATGAGCCGCTTATCTTTTTTATTGAAGATGATCTCATGAAATCGTCCCAGTAGGTGTATTTTGTACTGGAATTTAATCCGCTGCTATGTTTATATTAAGGTAATATTTATTATTTTAAAGCCACTTACAGTACAGAGGGTATTCAGAGGGGAAAAGGGAGAATCAGCACGCAGGAGAGGTCCAAACTGAGCGGTCCTTCCTAACCACGCCACAGGTCAAAAAAGGGCGGGGCTCCTTCCTCTTCTGGGGCTCTTTCCAGTTGACCACGCCCTGCCCCGCTCCAGTTCCTTGACGTCATCAGATTTTACCTGGGCAGCTTCTGGTTCCCGGCTATAGTATTTCAGGTGAGAAAAGCTCAAGGGGGCTCAAGCACTTACTCAAAGCCACAGGCATTGTGTTTGTATCTGCTCCTATACTGATGGTTAGTTATCTAACAGCTGCAGTGAGTGTCTCTGAAAAGCCGAGCAAGCGTGATATCACTTGGGTCTAGGTCTAATGGGAAGAGAAAATAGAAACCTTATGAAAATGCTTTCATTTGTTGGCTACATGAGCATGGCCCCTTTGAGGAAGGAAATAATTTGGCTATTTGTGGTTTAGAAATCCTGCTCTAAATGCCGTACCTTCAGAATGGGTGACCTCCCGACTCAGTGTGTCCTCCGCTTGAGTCATGTCAGTGTGGCAGGAACCGGAGAAAGGGGGTTTCCATTGAGTCTAAAATCTTAGTTCAAGAATGGGTGACTCAAGCACCGTTGGCAGACCTCCATCCCCACTAAGAAGACACTCACAGTCAGAACACAGATCCTGGCCTCCAAAACTTCAGCTTTCAGTCGGCGGCTGAAGTGTGGGTCCAGAGTACATATAATACTTGTCCACAGAGAAATTGTAAAGTACTTTGATGGCTAGTGTTAGCTGCCAATTTCCCTGAACCTAGAATCATTTCTTTCCATGTCTGTGCCGGATTATCTTAATGGCATTAGTTGATGTAAGAAGACCCATCTAGACTATGGATGTGTCTATTTCCTGAACAGAGGATCCTGGACTGCACAAAATGGAGAAATTCACATGAACACTGGCAAGCATTACTTGTTGTGTTTCTTGACTGTGAATGAGCTGTAACCAGCTGCTTCCCGTCTTTGACCGTGCCACCAGGATGGACTGTACCTTGAACTATGAGCCCTAAGCCATTTCTCCCTAGAACTGCTTTTGTTGGGGTATTTTATCCCAGTGACAGAAAGGGAGCTAGAATATCACAAAAAGTTAGGAAGATCATGAAGTTGACACATGGATTTGAATTCTGACTGGGTTGTCAGAAGAAGGAGAAAATATTGACATGAATAGAGTATTCAGCTAAAGTGCAACCCTGCTGACTTTATTCTTTTGTAGTTGAACACCCACTGGGTACTGAGGACACAGGGAAAAGACAGAAATAAGGCTCTGGAGATAGTGCAATGTGATGTACACAGGGACACGGGAGGAGCTGAGACGGGACAGCAGAGGAGGACTGACTTGCTCATCCACTGAGGAGAAGCTGGGATGGTGAAGTAGCATGGGAAAGAGGCTGCTTGGTAACAAAATGGAAAGAGCTTTAGACAAAACCAAGGGTGAAACAAAACCAATGAGGCCTAAAAACACACTTAGGGGGATGGCACATTTAATAGAATATTAATAATTATAGAGTATTGGTTGGCTAAGATAAATCAGTTTTCTCTGAAAAAAAAAAAAAAGAAGAGTATATAGTAGAAACCCTGAATGTAAGGCTGAGAGTGTCATGCTAAGTTCTGAATTTTACTGTGAATAGAAGTGGAGAGTCATGGGAAGCCCACATGAAGAGTGGAGTACTCTGGCATGTCCCCTAGAGAGACATCAGCAGGTCGGGTCTACCATGAGCAACATGACAGGTGGTGTCAAGATGTTGGAAAATAACCAAGCAAAAAAAAAAGCAGGAAAACAAAACTGAATCTGGGTACTTGGTGGATCCTCCAGTTATCCTTGAATAATTGTGAAGCTGACAGTGAGGAACTTGCAGAAGCATATAGAACTAGGACCTTTTATAGAGTGGGCTGCCATATGCTAACTGGCACATTATATCTGGTGATGGATTCCAAAGTGTGACTAGAAACTCACAGCATTCAAGTAATATTTGGTCCAATCAAATGCCTAATAAAAATGGCTACCTTCTACACAGGAGACTCGTTCCTGAGAAGTGGGGTCTTCTTTTCTGGGCAGGGCTTTTCTGAAAGAGATCTTGTAGCTTTGTTTTGCCCATTACTTCACTCAAAGGACAGACAGTTGCCAAGACCTCCTGCGTCCTAGCAACCTAAAGGTTATAAGAATACAGAGAAAACAAGAAGAAATGGCTTCCATTTGAAGAGTGTTTCTAGGGTGTGGCATGGTTCCAACAAGATAAAATCAGCAACATGGGCCTTCACAACAGCATAGACAAGATACTATAGAAATTTAAAATGAGAAAAATGATTTGGAAAATGTAGTAACCACACACAATTTAAAAAGTACCTAAAGTCTTTGCTTCTTGAGTTATAGACCAGGGAACCAGATCCTGTTAGAAATGCAGAATTACAGTGTCTGCCCAGAGCTGCTGAATTGGGATGCATTTTCCTAAGACCCCTCTGGTGGTGTGTGTTCAGATTCAAGCTGGAGGTGTGCTGGTATTAAGTTAGCAAGATACTAAGTTTACTTTAAATGTAGTCCTTTAAAAAAAATAATAAACAGAAAGTCATCAAAACCAAATCACTCTTATTACCATAGATTAGTAGGTTAGATTAGTCTAACCACCATATAATCCTTCAAAATTAGTAGTTCATTCCCTCCGGTGCTTCTCGCATTTCTAATTGATATATTGCTCCCCCTAAAAGGGATGCAGGTGTGTGGGGCGCAGAGATGAAAAGAGAAGAGAAACTGGCCCTCACCAGGAAGCAAATCGAATTGGCAGCTCACCAGCAGTTCAGTGCCAGAAAGTGACTCCTGGTGCTTTGAGGTGGTGAGAAGGTAGAGGAGCTTACATCTCTGTTTCACCTGTCTGGAAGCTGCCCTGCCACGTCAGCACTGAAATACAAAGTCAGGTGCCGAGTCCAGCGCACATGTCCACCAAGCAATAACCAGATAGCAGTTAAATCCATTGCATGAGCTAATACTCCAAAGCACCTAAAGACACCACCGAGTGTACGCAGAGATCACTGTAAGACCAGAGAGAAAGGGAAATGCAAAGCAAAGGGGAACGGTGTCCCGGCTCATGAAGGAAGCAGAGTGGCTAATCCTCAATTGGGTGGTGAAAACCGGAAGTAGCGGGGTCTAGCTCATCAGGTTTGAACCTTCTAAACTGCGGTTCTTTAATACAGGCCGTCATGTTGTGGTGATTCCAATCACAAAGTTATTTTTGTTGCTACATCATAACTGTAATTTTGATAGTTTGATGAATCATAATGTTAATATCTGCTATGTGACCCCTGGGAAAGGGGTCATGACTCATAGGTTGAGAACCCATTGGTCTAGAGCATATTTTTTAACAGTTTATTTTTATTTTCACTTTTAAGTATGTATGTTTGTGAATGAATGTGTTATGTATATACAGGAACACATGGAACCCAGAAGGTGCCAGATCCCCTACAGCTGCCTAGTATTGGTAGTGGGAATTGAACTCTGGTCCTCTACAGGAACTAAAGCACTCTTAACCTCTGAGGCAGCTCTCCAGGCCCCTGGGGCTTTTTTTTTTTTTAATGGTGTGTGGGGCTAGGGTTGTAACTTGGGAGCAGAGTACTTGTCTGGCATATGGGAAGCCCTGAGTTCTGTGTACAGCAAACACCATAAAAATAGTCAAACTTAAAAAGGCATTTATACCAAAACATTGAAAAACAGGAAGATGAATAATTTCTCTGAGAAACTGAGTCTGGGAAGGTGGCTAGGCAGGAAATGTGCTTGCTATACAATGTCAGCCACAGATCCTGGTATCTGAATAGATCTGTACAAGGAGATGTTCTGCTGGCTTGCTTAATATAGAACCCAAGTGACCTCTTGACAGGAGTAGCCCCAGCTTAGAGTATTGCCTTTGTGAAAATATATATTAAATATGAAAGGGGAAAAGAATGCCTGGCATCCTCCCACCCTTGAAAATGGGAGTTTCTTTATCACTCATACCTGTAAGGCTGTGGCCATTTCCAGGAGTGGCCAGCTCTGGCCTCACTGTGGATGCAGGTCAGCTGCATATGGGCTTACAGAGAGCGCCAGAGCAGGTAGCATTTATGACCACCTGTGATGCAATCCTAGTACCCTGGCCCCTTCCTAAACCTCAAGTCATGTTCAGGGTGCCTATTTCACTCCTAGAAACAGAAATGAAAATGTCAACTATTTAGAAGAAAGTTTTAGATAAAGAAAATGCCACTTATTCCACTTGGCCTAGACCAAAGTACAAAGAGATTGGTGTGAAATCACTTCCTGGATAGGAATAAAGTGAGACACGTTCAGTTGCATCCCAGCGGAGATGAAACATATCCCTCCTTTTTTTTTTTTTTTTTTAATTCCTACAGAGAATCACTGTATGTGGGAGGCAGGTTCTTCCTAGTGAGGAATATAGGACTTGCCTCTGCTCAGAAAGAGAAATAAGGACACCTCCTCCTCCGCATGGCCTCAGATTTTCCCCTGTCAGATGACCTTCCAGGCTTTACACTCACTGTGCTTGATGTCAGTTAGTGAAGGAGAGACAAGATGCCATTGAGTAAGGTGGCAAGGCGATTCCTTTACTTAATCATTCAAACTAGAAGTCATGGACAGAGCCAGGAATGGTGGCGTACCAGCAATCCCAGTACCCAGACTGCTGAGATAGGATAATGGTGACACTGAGGCCACCTTAAATGCTGCGGTAAGAGCTCAATTGTTTTTGTTGCTCAAGACAAGAACAAATGTCAGATCCACCTTTTGATTTGAGCTATCTCAAATAACCTGTGCAAAAAAAAAAAAAAAAAAAAAAAAAAAAAGACATGGAACCAGAGCTTCCATTTCAGAACAGTTTTAGTTGACCTGAGCTCCAACCCCAGAAGACACTGAAGTCAAAAGGACTGGACTTTTCAAGGACAAGAACAAGAGAGCTAAGAGCATTCTGTCACTGTCCTCTCTCAGCCACCACCTGACACTGCCACTGTCCCCAGTCAGCTTTCTGAGGGGAATGAATGCTGGACAATAAACAGGCAACTGTTTGTTTTAACTTTTAGAGCAGGATCCAGTTTTAATGCATTTCACATACAAAGGCTTCATTATTTAGAAGCCACATTCTTTAAAAACAGAACATTGATTTAATTTACCCCCAACATATACAAGATATGATCATTTCAATATAATATATGTGTAAGATATTTTCCTTTCTTTTTCTTTTCTGGCTAAATCTTAGAAATCTGGTGTGGTATGCTTTTGATACATAGAGAACATTCCAATTCAAGCCAGCCTCATTTCAAGCAATTAATGAGTACCTGTAGTGAATGGCTACTGCTAAGTCTCTCAGAATTGGAAAAGTAAACTTGAGTGGGAAAGATAACCTAAAGATATCAGTATTCTGAGGGCCTAAAAAAAATAGCTGCCTATTATAGGATGGGAAGACAGAGGAGAGTGGTCAGTCTTCTGTGAAGAGGCCACCATAAGTCCTGAAAAGTCCATGGTCACCATCATCATGGTCATTTCTTTATTCCATGCTTCTGTGAGCTTTACAAATCCGGCTCTGTGCATTGGGTATGACCCCTTTCTAATTGCCAATAAAGAGACAGAATTATCTCAGATGGAGGATGGCAATGAAGAGGAGGAGCAGGAGAGACAGAGCATCCACAGTCATATCATGTAGCAGGGGATGCAGGATCCAGTGTGTGCAGTAGTTCTCAAAACTCCCAGCACACCTCTGTGACATGGCTGTGTCTCATCTCATACAGATGTCAACTTTAGTTTTGTTTGTGGGTATGCTGGCTTGTGTTTGAGACAGTCTCACTGTGAAGCCCAGGGTAGCCTCAAGCTCACAGCCACCCTCCTACCTGAGCCTTCCAAGTGCTGGGGCCCATCATACCCAGCTTCTACCGATTTAGAGAATCAGTGATGCCACCCAGACACACGCAGACACCTGAGCATGTTATCTGGGATAGGTCTCAGAATCACAGGCAGGAGCCAAGCGGCTGTGGACAACTATGCCAGAAGCTGCTTTTCAGGTGCCCTGGTGGGCAGTCTCTCTTAGCTTCATAGTAGGGGCCCACTGCTGGGCACTGACCTTGGTTTCCTAGTCTTCTCCCTCACAGTAACTGCAGCTCTCTCCCAGGTTTTTGCACCTGAGCTGAGTGTTACTCTCCAATAACAGCAAACACATCACCAGCGTGGAGGAAGAGGAGGGGAGAGGAACAGAGGGGGAAGATGAGGGATGCTTTAGTGACCAGGTCATCTTTGCATAAATAATGGACCTTCTGGAGAGAACGCCCACGTGATGAGGGCAGGTGAGTGGGATAGAGTTCATGGGGCAGGTGTGTTGTAGAGCTGTTCAAATCCAAATGGTACATTGTTCATTCTGTCTAAACCATGACCAGCTCCAGACCCCGCCCCCCCCCAGTCGTATTCACTAGAGTCAAAGTGCAGGGCCACAGACAGCAGCGTTCGCCTGATACTTACCAACCTCTCCAGCCATACTATATACCCACATCGGAGATGCCCATCTACCCTTCCTGCAAAGTCTTATTCTGACCAAAATCTCTGGTGTAGATGTACTTAAAAAAAAAAACTTGCAGATCTCAGTGTCTCTCCCTCCTTGCCAGAATCCTGCCTGTCTGCAGATGCACACACCCTCAGAACTTGAGGGGCAGCTATGGACTCATCCTAAATCCATAATCCATCATCCCTGACACTCCCGCATTCAGCGTCTTAACAATGGCCGGCAGAACCAGCCGGTGCTCGCTGGAGTGCAAACATCGCCCGGGTCTCTGCCCTCAAAGGCCAGATGGACGCTCCTTCCCCTATTCCTGCAAGCGTTGGCCCAGATCGCACAGGCAAATGGCTTTTATCTCAGGAGGGAAGAGGCTGGTCCTGAGCCACAACTCCTCCCTGCAAGGACACACAAAGTCAAAAAGATATTATTCCAAAGGGTCTGTCACAGAGAAAATAGGGTTTTTTTTTTTAAACTTCTTTATTCATTTTTTAATTTTCTTTTCCCGCCAAAATGCCTGTTAGCAACAGCAGCGGGTCCTCAGGGACACCTGCCATCTGACCCGCGGGTACCATCCCTAATTCTGTCCCATCTGGTGTCTGGCAATCACAAAGGCTGGAGGCCACTGCGCTGGGCAGGCTGTGCATTTGGGCAACATGAACCACAGCCGCCTGGTGCTAGGCGGACGCGACACCCTTCTGGCAAGCGTGTCGCCTACAAGGAGCACTGGACCAAACAAAGCCCTTGGGCCCCGCCCCTCCCCTTGGCCACACTGAGGACAGCTGGTCAGCCTCAGGCCCAGCAGGGGCTGTTTGTTAGACTAGCCTTCAGCAAGGGACAGGCGATTTAGGGGCCCCAGGACCTTCTTTAGCACTGGCACGCCACAGCTCTTTGATATTACACAGGAGTGGAAGTTGAGTTATATGTTCCTGGTTTTACCTTGAATCAGGTTCTCAGACTGTAGCCCAGACTGATCTGGAACTCAAGATGTAACCCAGTCTGGCCTTGAATCCATGGCAATCCTCCTGTCTCTGGCCCATGAGAGTTGGAATTGAAGGTGTAAGCCACCATGGCTGGCTATAAATTGTGGATCTTAAATTTTTTGCTTTTATTTTTTTGTTATAATTTTATATGCTATATATACCCCAAAAAATCTCCAAAACCATAAAGCAAGTAGAAAGTAGACGAGAGAAAGCTAAAAAGGGGAAGGGGTACTTGGCTGCTGAGGATCTAAACCAGGCCCTAAACCCAAATCCTTTTCTGTTAGTCAAGAGTTCTGCTCCTGGGCTATTAAGCTAGCTCCCCAAACAATTACTTTAATAGTTCTATTTAAATATTATTTACATTCCATGAAGTTTATTAATTTTAAGCATTCAACAACTTTTAGTAAATTTACAGTTGTAGCATACCACCATGGAATTTGTATTAATTTTATTCTTGTAATTAAAGTAAGGCATATTGTTAGTTTTTTAATGAAATAAATTACTTGGTTCCTATAACTCTATCCCCAAACATGCATGTCCTAACTTTTTCTCAGCACTTTATTGTTAAATAACTTACATCAGTTTCAGGAAATACACAATAGCCATGTTCTTGAGAATAACATGTCTCTTTCCAGGATAATAATAGCTCTTTTCAGGACATACTCCACCTTATATTTTTATGGATATAGTCATAAATGAGGAGCTGGCTCTCTCCTTACACTGCAGGAGAAAGTTGATAGCCGACATCTGATGATTTAATTGAGGACCCAGAGCCATGCTGACCCGGGTTCCTCTGTCCTAACCCAACATCACATCCCCTCCATCAGCCTTGTGGTTTTACTTAGACACCTGCCTTGTCATTTAGAGTCATTTTCTTTGGATTATAAGAAGAAAATCTGTGCAGCTGCCGGGAATGCAATAGGCCCATGTTCCCTCAGCCCTCACAATGGAAAATCCCGTATCTTAAAACAGCAATCTCTTTCTCTTTCACCAGTGACCTCAATGAAACACCATCCTGGCTGTGGTACCAGTATTCTTAATTAAAATATAACATTGCCATGTTCTTACGTATTTAATATTGTGAAATTGGCTAAGATAAAAATAGGAGTATACTTTCTCATATCAGTGTGCCAAGGGAAGAATGGAAACAGAGGCACATCTCAGCAGTTTTATGACATGCCATTCAAGAACAATATATCAATACAAGAATGTACCCGGAGAGAAGTAAAAGAGATAAGATCCTCTATCAAAAAGCTATATCAATAAAGTTTCTTATCTAAGAAGCTCAAGAGTGGTACCCCAAATTTTGGGTTCCATTTTATAATTTCAAAACAGACTGGGAAGATGGTTCTGAGGGTAAAAGCAAATCTAAGTTCAAATCTCCAGCATGTACAGAAAAGTTAGAGGCACAACAGGAGTGTCCATCACCCCAATGTTTGTGTAGAGAAGTGGGAGGCAGAGACAAGAGAGGCTCTGGAAGCTCACAGGCTACCTAGCCTGGGACCTAGCAGAAAAACAAGAGTTCCTGACTCAAAGTGGAAGGAAACACTGACACACAAGTTCTCCTTCAACCTCCATATTTGTTCCATGGCAAGCACATACAAAGTCTCCTCTCTCTCTCTCTCTCTCTCTCTCTCTCTCTCTCTCTCTCTCTCCTCTCTCTGTCTCTCTTCCCCTATTTATCCCTCTTTCTCTGTGTGTGTGTGCATGTATACAAAACATAAAAATAAAAAAAAATTTCAGAGGTTTAGAGATGTAAGAGACTGGGGCAGAATTATCAAGAGTCTTACTTGTCTGTGAACCCTGAGAACTACACTATCAACTAGCCATGAAAAAATGTGTCCACTGATGCAATGGTGGCAGGTCAGTGATGGGGGTAAGCAACTGCCTTCTGATTAGATTGGAGGCCCACTCCACAGTTTGTACTGTAAACTTGGTCAAAAGCCTGCAGCTGGAGATGTCATAGGCCCTCATGGAGAAGCTACTGCTACTGTTTCACTAAATGGACTTGATACACCCATCAAATTGCCTTCTAAATATGTTTATACCCATAGATGACTGGCACCATCATATTTTGTCAAAGAATCTCATTTTTGCAATGGGCAGCAATAACTACAGTGACTTATAACTGGTCAAAGTGTTGGGGATAAGAAACTGGCTTTTAAAAATATTTACTCATTTACTTACTTATGCATATGTTTTTGCATACAAAATGAATCTATACAAGTTCATGTGTGAAGGCATATACATGCCACAGTACATTGTGTCTGAAAACAACCATGGGTGTCAGTCCTTGCCTTCCATCTTGTTTGAGGCAGAGTCTCTTGTTTCTAACACTATATGCTGTGTTTCAGTCTAGGTGGCCATTGAGTTCCCATCTCACCACAGGGGTGCTGGGATTACAGACACAAACCACTATGGCTGGCTTTTAGATGGTTGTTGAAGTCTGAACTCAGGTTATCAGACTTGCACAGGAAATGCTTTTAGCTACAGAGTCATCTGTACAGCTATAAAGAGGGACTCAACCATATATAGGGCTCCAACATTAAGTGAACATCATAAAAGATGGGCCAGAAAGGATGTAAATGCAAGAGGCAGTAGAGTAAGGTCAAACATAGTCACTAGAACATGACATAACTATTGCATTCTTGATCTTATACAGTTGGAACTAATGGCTCAAGATTGGAATTATCAGCATTCCCTTATGAGAGACAGACAGGTTCTTGAGCTACCACCCTCCATAAGATCTATAGAAAGATAATGGTAGATAGAGGGGAGGGTTCATGAGGCCCATCCCTCTCCTGAGTATCCATGGATAGTTAACTGTCTATACATTTGAAGAAATATAATTTCTTCAGTATTTATATCCCTTCTCCAGTAAGGTGCTTATGCTCTGAATAACCCCTCATCCAGGACCTTGTAAGAAACCCTAATGAAACTCACTGGGTCATCAAAAAGACAGAAGGGGAGGGGGCAAAAGATACACTAGCTAGAAAGAAGGAGGAAATCAATGAAAAAGAACCAGGGAGGGTAGCAGGGATAATGATAAAAATGCATTATATGTATTATGAAAATAGCATAATATATCCCAATATGCATAGTCAATATGTGTGAATAAAATTACTTCATTTTTATTAAAACCAGATTTTAATACAATATATTCTGATTATGGATACTTGCTGTGGAATTATACTCTTTTCCATTGAAAATATTTGTCCCTCCTATTGGTCTAAACACTGACTGGCCAGAAGGCAGACAGGAAGTAGGAGCAGGGCAACCAGACTAAGAAAACTCCAGAAGAAGGAAGAGCAGAGCAGAGACACCAGGCAGATGCAGAGGAAAGAAGACGAAAATGCTGCTCTGAGAAAAGGTACTAAGCCACTTGGCTAATCAACTGTTTAGTTTAAGAGTAAGAGTTATCAAGTAATATGCCTGAGTCATAGGTTGACCGGCATATAATTAATATAAGATTTTGTGTGATTATTTGGGATTGCTAGTCCAGATCTTGGGGCTAGGCTGGCCCAAAAACTCTTACTACAGATTCTTCTCCTCCAATTCCTCCCAGATCCTCCCCACTCCCCCCCACCACATACCCAAAATCATACTCTTTTCTTTATCTTATTAGAAAACAGGCATCTAGGCTGAGTAGTGTTGATGTATACCTTGATCCTAACACTCTGGAGGCTCTATACATTGTCCAGTTGTGAGTCTATTTGTTCCCATCTACTGCAGGAGGAATCTTCTCTGGTAAGTCTGAGCAAGAGACTGACCTCTGAGTATAGCAGAATGTCATTAGGAGTAATTTTATTGCTATGTTCTTTTTTACCAGAACAGCAGTAATTTGTTTTCCCCTAAGTCTACGGCCTACCTAGTCTTAGATTCTCAGCCACCCAGGCAGTGTTTGGCATGCATTCCATCTCATGAAGTGGGCCTTAAATCCAATCAGATAATGGTTGGTCACTCCCACAACTTTTGTGCCACTGTTATACTCCTGTATCTTGTAGGTACAACACCATAGTAGATCCCAGGGTTTGTAGTTGGGTCGGTGTTTACTTTTCTCCTCTGGTCTACATGCTGGAGATACTCAGTGACTCTTCATGCTTAATTTAATGGAAAACAACCTTAACTGTTGGTTGCAATACTTGGAACCAAGAATCCTGAAGCATGTCATTTCTCCGTGGCTTGTCTCTCCATGCCAGGACCAACTTGCCTGCTTTTCAGCTAAAGTAATTATACTAATTGCATTGATACGTATGCTCTCTTTCTCAAAAATAATTTTTGTATCATGATTAAAGTCATATAAGTCCCTGTGTGCTTTTAGGATAAAGGTTCAACCTTTTAGAAGAATTTGAAAGACCCTTGAGGATCTGTCTCCCACAGACCTGTTCATAGTGTTGTTTTTTCAAGGCAAAGTTGACTACTTGTTATCCTGAGTGTGTTCTTAATTTTCCATCCTACCCATTCTAGCTCAATAAAAATGTAATTCCACCATCTCAGAATTACCCTACTATCAGAACTCAGTGTTGAAGTAGAGCCAACTCTTGATAAATCTTGCATATATTCAAGTACATACATTATTCTACAATTATCCATGGAATGCCTGCTACATGCAAGGCACAGTATATGTGCTTGAACAACAGTTGTAAACAAAATGCATATATTTTTTGTCCTCTTAATCATCTTTGTCAATACTAATTAGACACCTGTTCAAAGAATTTGAGTTGGATATCTATTTATAATAAGTTGTTTTGCTGAATTAATACATTTGGCCAATAAGAATACTTCATCTCTGTACACAAGTCCATAGTTTATAATAGGTATCATTATTTCATTTCATTTTAATTCTAAAATTTGTCTATTTCCTTTTTATAAATGAGAGCCTGGCATCCCAGGAGTTAAGGCTGGTGTCAGACCAAGGATGAGTTTCCTGGCCTTTTTCTTCTCTTTCTCCAATTTCACCATCTCCTTCATATGCAAAGGGATCTTGACAGGAAAGAAGGGTAAATGACATTAGGTCTACTGTCTAAAAGAAAAGAACTATAGAGGGCTGCCAGAGATATGCTGAAAATAATTACAACCAGTGGTGTTTGGAAATAAAAGTCTATTTTATTATTCTTACCAAGATAATATAAATCTAAAAGATATTGACATCTGAAGTTTATGAGGTTTATTGAAATTTGTTTTATAATCATATAAAGCTTTAAAATTAACATTGTAATTTGTTATGGTGGTAAAAATGTTAAGTGTTAGTGATTTGTTTCTCAGTATATCTCAGAAGCATTTCAGCAGAGAAAGGGCAGAACAGTTCCTAATCCAGAAATTCTAGCATATGTTCCCTTTTTATCTCTCACTTGATACAGAGTTCTGTGGAGGTTTTGTTGTAATTCTTACACTCCACCATCATACTTTCAACAAAATGTCTTCTTTGTGTTTTTTTTTTTTCTTTTACAAAGTCTAAAGTTAGGTTTCCCGAACTAGAAGATCCAAATTCAAATCCATCACTGTAGCTTACTTTATACATAGGAAGGTTTTGTGTGGCCCAACATTTTTACAGTGTGGGAGCTCCCCATCAAGAATACAAAAACGCAAAAGTGAAGTAGGCATGACTATTGCTTTTTGACAGCAAAGACAAAATCAAAACACACATCTGGAGACACCAAGATTTAAGACCACCTTTTCTGAGATTTCTTTAAGCAGCTTTCCAGAAATGCTTAGGTAGACCCTTTCAATGATTGCAGTCTGGCTCCCCTTTTACAACCCAAGACTCCTAGCACTCACAGGGACAAGTACAAGAGATGACTTTGGCATTTAAGCATCAGTTAACAATAAATTCACCTCTACCAGCATGATCTTGAGTAGGTGAAATAACTTCCAGTCTTCAGTTTGCTCATTTGTCACAGGGACTCATAAGTTAGTCATGCATGTGTACATCAGAAAGCAGTGTTGGTTAGCTTGGGACTCCACTGAGGCTAGTTTTCTCCAGTAGAGAGGTCAGGTGGTGAATGCCCAATAGTGTGTTCTGCTCCCTGGACAGACCAGTTCCTTTCCAATATATTATTATCAGTTTTCTGCAAACAATCTCTACCTTCCTTTCTTTTATCACTTTTAATGGATTCTTTTGAATAGCAAGTATTGTGCATTTTTACCAATGCTTCACTAGTAGAGAATGACCAAAATTGGAATTCAATAAATCAATGCTTTATCTGGGTCCTCCTTGATTGTTCCTTCTGAAAACAATACCTAACAAGATCTGATTCTGCTCAACACTCCCACCCCCAGAGCACTGAAGTGTCTAGAAATGGGGTTAGAGGACTCAGTAGTCAACGGCTCTGGCCTGTGAGCAGATGGACCATTCATAATTTTGTAGTCTCTAATTCAGAACCATCTCCAGTGAATTTCTTGCCCAAGCTGGTCTGCATACTGAACAAAAGCCTGGAGACACAGTGTTTCATGCCCCATTGGAGGTACACACTGAAGCTGAAGTCACCAGAGGGACACAGGACTGTGAACAGCTTTTACAGTCACTATAAGGAAATCCATCTTGGGTGCAAGCTTTCTCTTTCTTATTGCTGGGATACCATCCTCTAAGCTTAACCCACAAAGGCTATTTCCTGTTTCTCACCAGAAACATACTTCCCTCTCATGACTCTTCTTGAAAAGTATGAAAACTCTTCAAGTTGTTTTTGTTGCTTATTTTTTTCCACTGCTCTCCTCCTTTCCCTCCTCCCAGTCCTCCCTCAGCCTCCCACCCCATCCTCCTGTCCACTCCCCAAAGAGGGCAAGGAGTCCCAAGTGGGTCAGTTCAGTCTGGCATATCCAGATGAGGTAGGTCTGAGTCCCTCATCCCAGTATTAAGGTTTTATTAAAGCAAATAAAAGGAAAACAAAACCTTGCCAGTGACCAATGAAAGCTGCTACTCGGGCACTACTCCACAGTCTACTAAATGTCTCTGCCATTGTAATTACCTCAGCTGCAGCTCAGAGTTAGCTTCCTTCCTGTAATCACAGAAGGAATGGAAGGGAGAAACTATAAGGTGAGTATTAACACAAACAGCTCTGAGTGAAAGGCAGGAAAGCAGCCACATACAGCTTGAAGTAACAGCAGAAGCAAGTCAGGGAGCGGGAGGTGGCATTGCTTATCACCCCCATGATGTCTCTGGGCTCATCTCTTTCTCATAGTAAAGCAGGCCTGGGAATGTAGCTCAGCTAGTAGAGTGCTTACTCAGCATACACAAAGCTCTGAATTTGATCCCCAACACATCATGAACTTGCTTTGGTGGCACATGCCTATAACCTCAGTACTTGGAAGGTGGAAGGAAATGGATTAGAAGTTCAAGGTCTTTTGAGTACAGCTTAGGCTTCATAAGACTTTACCAAAAACAGAAAGAAAAAAAAAGGAGGGAGGTAAGTAATATATGTTTTAAACTTTTGGAGATGAGATAGTTGAATATATATAAACAGATACTTTTGTAGTAGTTGTCTATCAGTTACCCACTCTGTAAGACAGGGAGAACTTACCTTAAGTTTTAAATTTAAGATTTGTAAATTTTTAAATTTAAAATTTGTGAAAGTAGAAAAATCACCTGCTTGATTTGTTACCTTTGATGCTATGATAAACCTTAGATTTTACCTCTTGAGGTACTTGACCCACACTGACACACTAGATTCTTTCAAACTTAAAAGTTTCTGAAGTGTATAGTCAGTGATAGGGCACTTGCTTTATATGCTCATAACCTTGGGTTCAATCTTCATAAGACAAATAAATATTTCTGTTCAGTGAAGGTACTAACAGAGTGGAGAGAGAGCCTACAAATGGAAGAAAATTCTGTCCAGCTACTCTTCCAATTAAGGATTAGTACTCAGACTAAAAATCCTAAAAATTTTAGCACCCAAAGGTCTAGTAATTCAATCAATAGATTAGCAAATGGACTAAGCAGACACATCTCAAAAGAATACAGGTGTCTAATAAATGTATAGAAAATGTTCACCCCGGCCCCAGCGCCATCGAGGAAAAACTTCCCTGGTGGCAAGTCCAGCCTGGTCTTGGGTTAGCTTCTTCTGTTGGAACTCTGTCCTTCTGTTTGTTTTTCCATGCTTGTAAACTGCACAACGTGAGCCTGACTGTACATCTTTTGGATTT
This sequence comes from Sigmodon hispidus, assembly GCA_004025045.1. Classification (NCBI taxonomy): domain Eukaryota; kingdom Metazoa; phylum Chordata; class Mammalia; order Rodentia; family Cricetidae; genus Sigmodon; species Sigmodon hispidus. The sequence continues at coordinate 108,152 of PVIH01003940.1, forward strand.
GTTTCATTAAAAGAGAAGCACTTTAAAAAAAAAAAAAGAAAAAAGAAAATGTTCAAAATATTTAGTCATCAAGGAAATGCAATTTCAAATGACATTACAAGTCCATCCTATCTCCATAAGAACAATCATTATCAAGAAAACAAAAATATTGTATCATAAGCCCTGAGAGAAATGTTGGGAGAAGGAATCTTTACACATTGTTGGAGGGAAGTGTAAATTAGTGTAACCACTATTAAAAACAGACAAAAAGTCTTTTTTTAAAAAAAAATCACAAATTTTTTTTTTAAAAAAAAAAACTTGAACTATCTTATGACCCAGTTAGACTACTCCAAGGACTACACCCAGAGGAATCAGAATAAGATTTGATAGTACAAATAAGCGAGTAGTTAAGGGATGAGGAGGATTCAGAAAAAGCAGAGTGTCTTACAATATAGAACTATCCTGCCTCATTCATGAACCATGCCTCTTGGTAATAATCCACACCATTTACTTCTCCATCCTTTGTATTGTCCTTTTAGCAAATAGGCATTCCGTCTGCTTCCTCTGCCGCTACTCCAGATCATCCTTGTCCTGTAGGACAATGCCAAGAGCAGAGCAGGCATGTGTCACTGTACATTCAGGAAGAGCTTTTTCTGCCTCTGGTGAGCCAAAAGGGAAAGGAGAACATAGCACAAGGGCATTGCTAGGAACCCAGTAGAGTGCCGCCACTTGTGCTTACCAACCTAAAACAAGCCCTTTGTGTTCCTACCAGTTCACTGTGTTTTCTTAATCATACCTGTTCCTTGTTCTCTTAGAGGTGATATTTTCTTCATTCTTTCACAATTCCATTTACATGTGCTCTCTAAACATAGCTCTGCACATTGTCCTCATTCCCTTCCCCTCCTATCAAGCCCCTTCTTCCCAAGTCTTTCTTTTGTTAACTTTTTGGATATGTGGTCCACTGAGCCTAATTAGGATTACTTTCATGAGCATAATGGGGTTTATTTATTTAAGCAAGGGCAACTCAGCAGTGGCTACTCTATTGAGGAATATGACTATCTCTCCCTAGCAACCATTGTCCATAGCACTAAAGGAGAGGTGGGAGCTCCAGAATCCCTTCCTCTCCATGACGGAATGTCATTGGGCTTTTGTACAGGTGTGCACAGCTGCTTTTGAGTTCATGAGTGCAATTAGCCATGCCACCTCCAAAAGACAGTGTTTCATAGCACTTCTTTCTGTCCTCTCTCATATTCATTTCACCCCTCTTCTATATGTTCTCTGAACCTTGGCGGAGATGACATGAATGTGCCATTTAGGTCTAAGCATTCAATAGTATTTATTCTGAAATCATTGACAGTGTCTCCCACAGAAATAGTTCCTCCTTTCTGTGCAGCAGATGAGTCTGCCTTCATTTTAATGCACAAAGACATTTTAAGGAATTGCATTTCTGACACATGTCCTTGCCCAAGAGCAAACTTCATTCCTAGACAGCTTTACATGCAATGAAGACCTGTTCTCTTCATCTCAACTTGTACAACTGGAAGAGCCGTTGAGTTTCAGAGATCCCCATGGAGTTAGCAGAGGCTTTCACAGAAACCTACTACAGCCCAGCTTTTTTCTGTCAGTTCTGTTTCTTCTAGATGGCTTAAGCACCCCTTATTCATTGCCTGTATGCTAATTTTGGTCTTCAATCGGCTTCCTATAGAATGCATGACCTACTAGGGTAGGCCTACTTCAGGAACTTCTTTTATACCTACACCTCCTCCTTCAATCCTTCTATTCACACTTCTAACCTTGGGGTCTTTAGTTTAATTATTGGTTTTTGAAGACACAGTTTCTCTGTGTAGTCCTAGTTTTCCTGGAATTCACTCTGTAGATTTGCCTGCCTCTGTCTCCCAAGTGCTGGGATTAAAGTCACACACCACTACACCAGGTTTGCCTTGGGGGTGTTTAAATACAGAACTAATTTTTTTTTCCAAGTCTTTACCTGGTATTCCCCAATCTATTTACCCATTTGCTTCAGGCAAAATGAGTCTGAGATTCATCACTTCAGACATAATTTTCTCCCAAGAAAAACATATCTTTTATCATAGCCTCATATGAAATAGCAATTATTCCAGCCTAGCACTCAGGTTTATGTCTGTGTGCTCTCCCGGCAGCGTTGTTCAGATCGGCCATTCTTGGCTGTCTCCTAAATTCTAGGTAAGTCTAGACAAAGTGCTGTCTTCAGGGACTTACAATCTACTGGGAGAAGAAGAGGGTTGGAAAGGTGGTATTTTTCTATTTCCCTAATGAAAAAACCTAAGCCAGTGACTTTAACAAGGTCACAGACAAGAAAAAGAATTCAGATTAACTCAAAAGATTCAGGAAAGGAGAGAAGGCACTGACTGTAACTTACTAAATTATCTGTTGTGATCTGAAGTAGCAATAGTTCTTCTGAATTATAGTCGTCTCTTATATGAATGCCTACTGACCCAGAATTGCCCAGAACTGTAAAAGTATTGACCAGTATACAGTAAGAAATTACAACATGTGACCTTTAAGTCCATAAAATGTGGCTGGTCTGAATTTCTTATGTGTAAAATAGATACTTTTAAAAAATGTTAAAAACTTCATTCTAAAAAAAACTTACAAATAAATAATATCACACATTAAAAGTAACCAGAACCAAACTCTACACAATTCTATGAATTTCCACACAATTAGAACAAGCATTTGGAACAGAAGTGACGGAGATATGGATTAATTATACTTTCAGTATTTTATGCACTTATCCAGTCACCCAAATCAAAACAAAATAATCTATGACAAAATTGGAGCTAGAAAAATTTATATTATCTTCTGTAACTCATGCCTATTACTTGTGTTAAGTCCTTCCTTGTCCCCTATATTTAACCTTATTTTCTTCATGTTATACTGTACCCACGTGTACATTTGTTACACACACACACACACACACACACACACACACACATACACACACACTTTAGATTCTGCACATGAGAGAGAACATGGGTTTTTTTCTGAAATTGTGTGACCTCAATTAGTATTATACATTCTAAGTTCATCTATTTTACTGTAAAGTTTTTCCATTTGGAGCTGAGTAGTATTTCATGTTTTTATATAAAGAATTTAATTATCTAATCATCTTTTGATAGACATTAGTTTCATTCAACTTCTTTGCTATTGTAAATAAAACAGCAACAAACACGAGGACATAAATATCTCATTGGTAGGCTATGGACGTCTCTGGGTCAAGAGTGAAATAGCAGGTCATATGGTAGTTGTATTTAAATTTTTTGATAAACCTCCAAACTGGTTTCTACTATGTATCAATTTGCACCACCATCAACAGTGAATAAGGGTTTCTTTCTCACCACATCCTCTATAGTTTTGTCAGACTTGTTCACAGTAGCCATTCTGGCTGGGGTGGAGTGCTTTCTCAAAGTAATTTTATTTGCATTTTCCTTTTAGCTGGGGATACTGTACACTCTTTAAAATAATTATTGGCCTTTTGTGTTTTTTTTAAAGCTGTCTACTCAGTTAATTTGCCCATTTGTTAAATGGCTATTTTATTTCCTTTACATTTAATTTCTGCAACTCTTTGTAAATTCTGGATATTGGTCCTTGTTTGAAGTGTGATGGACATTAGATTTCAAAGACTTAGAAAAAGAAAAAAAATACTCAATTTATAATTTTGTGAAGCAATCCCATGTTAATCTTTTGAACATATTGATTTAAATAAAATAGATCATTAAACTGTAGAACTTAGATACCTTCTCTCTTATCAGGGCTTAGGTAAAAGTCTGCAATCAAATTGTAAGAGACATACTTTCTGCTCAGCCCTACGAGAACAGATCTTAGGAACAAAGACTAAGGGTTAATCAGATGAGTGACATACATAATACTGGTAGAGAATGTCAACTCCAACTAAACAAGATATTAACACATGGTGTTATAAAGAAATGCAGCTGACAAATTACACGGGGTAGGTGGACATGTATTACGTGTTAGATAGATGACTATTTGGTGACCAGTTTAGTGAGTATGGGTATTTCTGTGATAATAGGAAAGCATAAACTTCAAGTTGAGGGAAAAGCTGATGGGCAACTACAGAACTTTATAAAGATGGAGTCTACCAAAGGTTCATGTAGTAGAACAGAGTAAGTTCTTACTCATAAAAACATGATACTTAATTACATGGGAAGAAGTCACTTATGCCAGGCAGAAGCTTAAGATTAGTTTAGCAGGAGAAATGAGCCTGTCATATGCTGAGGAATATGGCATTAAGTTCTAAGTGCTGGTTTTGTTGCATGTAGGTAGAATAGCACAGGGAATACTTAATTACATTTTTATTTTCTTGTTATCCAAGTTAGGATTAATTTTTACAACTTATTGAAATACAATGTACAAAGAAAATAATTTCCCTATTGTTAACACTGCAGCTTGTATTTTTACAGGTTGTGAGCATATCCATGAAATCAGCATCTAGAGCAAGAAAGCATTGTAGCATCCTATACACCTACTCACACAGTGACCACCACCTTAACTTCTAACTTAATACATTGCTTTGCCTGGCTTTATATGTTTATATAAATGGGCTTGTATATCATGTAATCTTTGTACCCTAAGCTGAATTTTAAAGAATCAGTCTAAAATCAGGGACAACTGAAGCTCAGCTTCAGCATCATGTTTGAACAAGTCTCTTAACATAAGCCTATTCCACATCCACAGAAGTGGATTATAAGAGTGCTTATCTCAAAAGAGTGCTGTAAGGATTAAAATGAGATTAGGTACATAAGGGTTCAGCATAATAACTGGCATGTGGTTGCAGCTATTATACTAAACTCAAAATTTTAGTCTGTGCAAGCCTCCAAGGAACCATATAACCTTAGCTTTGTTTGGTGTATGGAGGAGGGCATTTACTCTCTGGGTCAAGTCCAAACATTCCTCTCACATGTTTTAGCAAAGTTGGCCCCTGATCTAGCTCACTTTTTTGGACAAAGGCAAAGTATTTCTGTTACATATTTTTCCCTTCATCTACAATATCAGCTTCATTGTTACCGATGACCTTAATGGAACACCATTATGACTTCCACACACTGACTTCTTGGAGTATTCCCAAAAACCTAGCATGGGAGCATGGGAAGTAGTTGGTTAAGCTGAATAAGTGCTAACTGCATTAGGACTTAAATTGTCAGAAACTTAAACCTTTTAGCCATGGTTGGCAAAATTATAGTAGCTAAAACTGAATAGAGCTAACAAGATGGCTAAGTAGGTAAAAGGTGCTTGCCTAAATTCCATCCCTGAAACCCATGTGATTCAAATACATTCTATACTTGGCACTTCAATAAGCACACTAGTTCTAGGAATTTTAGAAAGGAAAGTATATCCACTATGAAACTAAGTTTTCCTCAAATACAATAGCTTTAAAATTACTTGCACCAAGATACTAAGTTTTCGAAGTTTTCTATCACACTGGCTATAAAATTTTTCAAGTATACTTTTTTCTTCTCTTTCTGTCCTAAATATTCTTTTTGAGCATATTTGCACTCATTTTCAAAACCAAAAAGTGAAAAGTGAATATCCCAAACTATCTCTCTCTTGCTTAAACTTACCCTCCACTACCTAATACATTTTTATTTCTCAGAAAATAAGTATCTCTTCAAATACTATCATCTGTTTTAGAAATTAAAGAACTGATTACCTGGTTAGCATATCACTTCATAACTCATAAATCAAGCAGTTAATTACATGGCTATAAAAAAATGAACTAAAAGATTCTCAGAAAGTTTCTTAGGAGTAAGGCAAAACTTGTCTTATATAAATAAGAAATCAAAGCTACTTATAAACCTGTTATATAAGTATAGATAGTATTTCCTGGTTAAAAAAAAACTAATTAAAACTCTTTCAACTCTTTCACCAAGATTTTCTAAGCCCTATTGATAGAAATGAAATAATCATAAACAGAAACTCCTACTTTTAGAAACATGAAGAATAGTGTTAACATTTTACAAAGCATTCAGGAAATGCTTCACAGGCCTATGCTATATGTTAAAATGGCTGACATTTTAACATTCTAAAGAAACAGCAGAAAAAGAGGTAACATTACAAACACAGACATGAAAACAAAACAAAACAAAACAAAACAAAAAACCCAAACTAGTGTATATAGATGTTCTTAGGAGAGCCATATCAACAGTAGGATTGAAAATGAAGTGTGGAAACCAGCCACAAGTGAAAAATAAGAATCACCATTATGTAGGCAACCACAGAGATTTAATCACATCCACATGTGGTTACCATTTTCTTCTATTTACATCTAAGGTGAGACTATACCTGGTCCTTTGTAGCTTTATTTTACATACAAACAAATAGAATTCTGGTTTCATATATGAAAATTATGTAAGCCTTTTAATGAGAGATAAACTTATTTTCAGTGGCTTAATTCCAACCGATGTCTAGGCCTAGAAAACTAAGTAATGGTGATAACTCACTAAGATAATACAATATTGCCAATACCTGACTGGCGACCACTTGGCCTTTCCCAAATGACACTCTAATGCCAGGGCAGTTTCTTGCCATTTTTATAGAATGAGCTCAGAGCGATGTACAATAATTCAAATAAAGAGATAAAAGTGGTCTTATGCAACAAGTCTTTATGACAGACTTCAATACGGGGGTTGAAAGAAGCTAAGAAATTATTCAGGGATGAACAAAGAAAAAGCAATTCCATTTAGAAATATGATAAAGAAAGGGCAGGTCCAGATGGGAAAAAAGAAATCTGCTCTGAATGTTATATTTCCAGTGTCAATAAAAGTTACAAGAAAGTATTTTAAAGGAAGTTTAAATGTTCCTGAATGAAGCTTGGTAGAGAGGCTACATTTGTTAATAGAGGAAATCACCTGCAAAGGGAATTCTAAAAGTACAAAGGGTAAGAACTCAAGGTTGGACTCAGGTCTTTAGGGTTCAATCAAATTCATTAACAGAGACAAAGTGAAATGAGCAACACAAAGTCAGCTTGTACACAGATGCTTTATTTGGATGTTAATAGATTTCAACATTGTCTGCAAGATTCTCTTACAATGCAAAGTTTTCTCATATATTAAAAAAACTCAATTTAGTCAGTGTAATTGCTGCATTAATGTGAAAACCTTACAACAAAATGCAATATGGTATGTGTGTAGTCAGTTTCTATGCATGTATGGCTGCTACCTGTATGCCTGGCATCTTCAGAAAACTGAAAAATTCAAATGAATAGTAAAAAGATGACTTAAGATGCCTGACATGTTTATGATTACAAATCTTGCAAAAAAAAAGCAACAAAGCAGTTAACTTGAGGATTAAACCAACACCAACCCAATATGTACTACACTCCATAAGCCCAGGCTTATATACAATATATTAACATTTGTGTTAACTTAATGCTCATGAAAAATTGTGTTTTAAAATATGTAGCGTATCTGAGATATTTTACTTTGGCAATTGGAGACTACTGTATCCAATAGAGCTAAAGGCTACATTTTTTTAAAGGAATTATGTCCTATTATTACTCCAAAGTAACTGAAATGATATAGTATGATTTTTTCCACAATCATTGGTTTTATAAAGCAACATTTCTGTGAGAAGTTCATTAATTAGAAAAAAAATCAACATATTTAACATTCTAAGAAGATTCCAATTGTTTTACCTATTTGTTATCAAGAAGGCATAATCTTAGTACCATCACACATTCTTTACTTCTCACTGACATATAGTATGCAAAAACTAGCAACTGGATTTAAAGCTTAAAACCTTTTTAGGTCTACTGTTGAACTAGGCATTAAAATATTCAGTAGTCCCATTTCTATTAACATATAAATAGATTCTTTAAAATCTTAAGCTGTTTGGTTTGGTTTGGTTCTGAGGCATAGTAGTGTTTTGGTCTTTGTAAGAATCTGCTTGGTAATAGTTGAATCCATTAAGTTAACTTGAGAACTTGCCATCATTTGCTTATCTTTTCACACAGTGCAAGTGGTGGTCGCTCTTTCCATCTCTCATAGCAGCAAGCCGATTCTGCTACTTTCTATAGCAGCATACTTCAGGAGTAGAGAGGGAGAGAGTATGTCAATTATAAATAATTCAAACTACAGTGTACAATTCTATTTGCCTGTCAGTGTTTAGATTGACAGTACACCATTATATGTCTCAAAAAAGTACATAAAATCTCTACCACATAAGCAAAGACATTCTTTCAAAAAGAAATAAAATAAGTGCAAACACCTAAACAGGCAACTGAAGCAACTGTTGCAACCTGGAAACACAAAATATTTATAAAAGGACAAAATATTTGTATAAATAAAAGATAATATTTTCTAATTCCGAAATATTGAGCAAATACAATAAACTTTCTAAGTGCAGACTGTTTTAGGGAGCAAGGTACCATATTGTTTTTTAAACAAAATAAAAATTTCAAACACATACACAAATCACCAGATTAATTTATATGACCTCCAATATAATTTAAAAAGAAAATATTAAATTATTTAGTACATTTTAGAACTACTTTATAACCAACATGATTTTAAGGGTATAGTGCAATAGTTAGGTAGATGTGACATACAGTATAGATATTGTATTCTTTGCAGCTATAACTTAACTATTTCATACCTGAAAGTCAAAGTTATTCTTTACTATGTTAGCTGTAATGACAAGAAACAACACTGGCTTCTAGACACCCTGTATATATATATATATATAAATATCTACATTTAAGCTTTAAAAATAAAAATAAATTATAAAAACAGACATCTTTCTAATTTACAGTTTTCCTGCTCCTAGGTACTGTACAATACATTCAACAGAATTCTCAGTTCTTCTGAGACTTAAGAAGAAATACTGACTCTTTACTAGTAAGAAAAAGCCCACTTTCAATCCTTTTTTAGTAGTATGCTCAAATACATATGCTTAACACTGTAGTTAATTTCATTGTTTCTAAAAAATACCAAAAAATTAGTAGTGCAACTTTCTAGCTTCCTTGAGACTCCTTCTCACTGTGTTTCTTTATAAATGGTAGTCTAAATAAATCTGCACACGTGCAAAAGTACTTCATAAAGCCCCCATGCTTCCTAAATATAGAATTTCAGAGATCACACATACTTAACTTGTTTATAAAAGACTACATACAGCCTTGAGAAAGCAACATATACCTTGTAAAGAAATTATATGAGAACTGACTTTGGAATACCCATGAACAACCTTAGTTTCCCATTTTTTTCTTTTAAAAATTTTAACTCTCATTTCAGAAAAAGTAAATAATGAATTTGCCCATCCCTTACTTTAAGTGGCTTATTAGTTTTTGCCTGTCCAATATAGAAAAAAAATGTGAACCACTTTAGGTATGCATTAAAACTCTTAAAAGAATTAATTGAAACAAATTTCACTGCAACCTAATTTGGCATAAAATACTGTAAGGGAGTAGGACATTTTATCAGCTTTAGTAACAATTAGAGTATTAGAGCTCTTGAAGTGCTGCTGGTGGCTGTGTAAGTACTCAGATATCTTCTTGCTTGTTCAGTCATGATAAGTTGGTCTTCTGTCTTCCCATATACCACTGTTTCCCATTCACAATTTGACTATGAAGGAAATATCAATAGTGATGCAAAAATTAGTAAAATTAACTACCCAAGCCACTTCATAATTAGAGTATGTGCATGCATATGTGTGCATGGGTGTGTGTGTGTGTGTGTGTGTGTGTGTGTGTGTGTGATGCCAGACAACATATGTGGAAGTCAAAGGACAAGTTTCAGGAGTCAGTTCTCTCACTCTACCATGTGGGCTACAGACCAAACTTAAGTCGTAAGGAGTGGTAGCAAACACCTTTATCCACTAAGCCATATTGCCAGTCCATATAACTAGACTTTTAAAAATCAATTATTTTTAACTATGGATTTTTAAAGTAATTGCTATAAAATGTTTTGATAACAATATTGTATCTTTTAAAATGTGATACTATATTTTTAAACACATACTAAGATATTTATGATCAATTTTGTGGAATTATTATAATTATGTATACTGTTCACTAATCTATGGTGACATTATAATAGTTTCATTCCCAACAACTCCTCAGAAATCAAATGAATCATAACAGGAAAAGAAATATTAATCTGTTTGTCCTCAAATTTTGCCAAAGTTTTAAAGAGATAAGCAGAAGATGTAGCTCATTCATAGGATATTTATCAAGCATATGGAAGACTTTTGGCCTTGGTCCCTAATACCAAGAAGAAAGAAAAGACTTAGAGGAAAGATGTAATGTCAAAAAGTGAACCACAAATGCGCCCTCTTTGCTTTCTTCCTTTTTAAAGGATAAAGATTTGTCTATCATTTTAAGAGTCACTACATAATGAATTCTCCTGAGAAGCTTTATGTTAAACACTGGGAATTCAAAGCATTTTAAATAAATTAATGAAATGCATTATGTCATTCTCTGAATGCCACGGCTCAAGACAGACAGGTAGCTATATCTGATTGCCAAAGATATTTTCAAGGAATGCTTGAATGTCAGGGAAACTATTCTGCAGCCAGTGTAGCATGAAGAAGAAATTTTCCTTTCCAACAATTCAAATTCTTTGGGCAAACTCCTAGAATAACAAGAGAATTTCAATAGCATTCATTTGTATCTACTTACTGGCCACAGAGGAATAGGGGGAAATTTTTTTTTATAACTTCTGATCCACAGAGTTTATTGGAAGCCATTATAGCAACAAAATTATGCTGAAAATGCTTCCAACTACTTAACATTTCAGAATAACAAATGTGGCTATTCATTTTTGTTTTACAGGTGATGAAGTGCCAGAAGTGGATTTAAATATCATTACATACACACATGTATATATACACACAGACACACACAGAGAGCGAGAGAGAGAGCGAGAGAGAGAGAGAGAGAGAGAGAGAGAGAGAGAGAGAGAGAGAGAGACTCATTAAGGAATTATAAGAGCCAGGCATGATGATACAAGTCTATCCCAGGATTTAGGAAGCTGAAGCTGCAGGACTATGATTTCAAGATCAGCTACATAGAGGTGAGATCCTGTCTCAAAACAGCAGCAGCACCCCGCTAAAAATCTCTGGCTACAACTCCAACTACATAGATAGTATGTGTACTAATGAATGAGTCTCTCTCAAGCCCAGTAACAAAATAATGGCTTTTTAATTGTACATGTTAATTTAAACTTCTTTAAAAAGTACAACTGTGATCAGTAAGTTTAAAGTGATCATTGACTAAACCAGAATAAAAATCACTAAAGAAACTTAAAAATCCATACCTGAAGATTCTTTTCCAATTTGACAACTTTAGAAGTGTTAGGGTTTGGTTTCTTTTTAGCAAGTGTACATGTTTTGTTGGCTGAATTTATATCTTGTTTTTCAGGAGTCAAGTTGCACCTATTGTCATGTATTTCCAATAATGGTATCATTAATAAAGATGTTGTAAGTATATTTTCTGACTAAGAGAAAAAAGAAAGAAGAAAATAACTAATTCAAAAGTAGAGACAAGAGACTACTGAGTAAGTGGTAATGGAAATCCTGGTAATTTTCCTCTTAGGAAGCATTTGGCTCTGATGAAATATCTAGTCCTATAGTAAGTATCTTGGTAATTACACAAAGTAAATTTCTAATTGCTATAGTAATATTTTGATAACTTAAATTTAAAGCTTTGTGAACCACCATTTTTGACATCATACAAGAAATTCTCTCAAAATAAAGCAAGTTTAAAAAATAATATATATTCTTCATATATAATGGATTCTCTCTGAATTAGGCAAAATAATCCTAAATTTTCTGTGACTCTTCTTTAAATTGTCTGGCCAAGCAATGAATATGAAATGAAAACCATCATCACTTAAAGATATCCATTTAAAAACATGTATAAAGTCTCTACAAACCTGCATGTCTGAAATGTCTTCAGTTAGTAGCTGAGTGCCCGGTTCTTCTTTGTCCCAGCTATCTAAGGCTAGTGATTTTCTGACTTTCTTCACAGATGCAGAATGCTAAGAAAAATAATTTACAAGGTAACTTTTAATCCAAGTCTCTTAGACATCATAAAGACTTTCATATTTGAAGAACTGGCAAGGAAAAGCACACCCCCAATCACAGTTTTCAGAAAGCGCAGGCAGGAGATTTACAAGTTTGAGGGCAGCCACAGTTACATAAAGAGCCTTCTCTAACTAACTATAAAAATAAATATATTAACAGTACTCAAGATTACCTCTTGCTTGCAGCTTTTGTAAGCAGGTTCATCTTCCTCTTTGAGGAATATGTCTGTTCCAGTTTCTTCTTTTAAAACTTCTCGAATGTCTTCTTCCAAGAAGGCAAGTGGCTGGGACTAAATTATTTTTTAAAAGGTTTTAAAAGACAATTGCCAGAAATTCTTTTTTTTTCTCTCTGTACATAAAAACCTGTCTTTTGTCCTGGCAAGACACAAACCTGAAAACTCAAGTTCCATTCCTAGAGTCCATGGTAGAAGGAGAAGATTAATTCCCAAAGGCTGTCTTCTAACCTCTTCAAGAATATCATGGCACATGCACACCCACAATAATGATAATTAGGTGTTTTTTGGTTTTTTTTAACTGTCTTTTATACTTTTCCAATATTAACAAAATTATATCCTACCTGCTAGAAATATATAATTAATCAGTTCAGAGCAAAAATAATTACTTTAAATATTAATATTAATTTTAATGAATCTACTCCCTAAAATTACTAAAAATAGAACAAAATTTAAATTACCATTGAAGAAACCAAATCACATTTTTATTTCTAATAATCTTATAAAATATCTGCACATGCTTAAAATGTTCTTGGCTTTTCTGAGGTATTTTAAAAATACCACTATTTATGAGAACACAAATAACTAAAACACTTCACAGATACATTAATACATGAACTATTGCTACCATAGCTACAAGAATAACAGCAGTAACAACTAAGTACTCACTATATTGAAACTAGAGCATGCCCTTTCACTTGTATTGCTTTTTTTAGCTTCACAATAAACCCTGAAGTGTACTTAACAACTTGTACATAGAAAAGAAAACCTGGGGTGTACTTAATAACGTGTACATAGAAGAGAAAACTGAATTTCAGAAAGGTTCCCTGACTCGTTAGTTTCCTAAGCAGTATTAAGTGATTAGCAGTAAAACTATTGAATACATGTTTTAATATTAAGAAAAAAAGCATGCCACTAACAACTGTTTTTTTCTAGTTAACATGAAATTTAACTAGATTTAGATGAGCCAAACAAAGAGCTACTTACAGGCCAAGAAAGATATACGCAAATTTACACTCATAAATTAAGAGAAAATTTGGTTAGTTTCAATGAATACTTCTAAATGCTAAAAATTCAAGATGGTAAAAACCAGTTTTTCTTTAATGAAAACTAGGAAAATTCTTGAGAATAAAAAGTGTACATACCACAATTTTAAGAGGTCCATATTTCTTTTCCTGAGCAGCAAGTGCATTTTTAAATGGAGTAGGAGTTCTTGGTGTGGTACCCAATATAGATCTTCTAATAGTAGGTGTTCTAAACCTAGTCAATCATTCAGATATTTGTATTATTGTCATTATGTGAGTTCATATATCAAGGAAGGCAAAGCTATGCAAAATCATAAATGGAATTTTTATATAGACATATTTTTAAAGCATTACAGAGACATTTAACATGGTTGTCTAAAGTAGTTACTCTAATAATTTTTAAAAATTACTTAGAGTACTAAGAATATTTTGCTTGAAATAAAACCTTTATGCAACATTTATCCAGTTTTCATTATTCTACAGGAACAAAACAATAGGTTGTGACTTTAAAAACAATAACAACAAACTTCTAAGTCTTATAGACACAGATTATATGATATACATTCACTTGAATAAAATGCTATCACATTCTTGACAATAAGCTTCCTGCTTTCCCTAACGTAATTATTTAATACAGACTTACCCTACATTTTCTTTTTGATCTTTGGGAGTTGCTTCCTTCTGAAGAGGAGTTGTAATGAGAACTTTTTGCCCACAAATTGGGGTTGATGTAAACGAAGGATTTTCTATGTTAAGTTGTTCATTTCCAGGACATGTGTTAAAAAACTACAAGGGGAAGAGAATTCACAGGTACTACTTTAGAACATCAAAATTCCTATACAAATATCACACTGAGAAGACTTCTTGTTTTAGAAAAAGATTTTTAACAATATGACATATACTTTCTACTTCATGAAAACTAAGCTCCATAAAGGCAAGAAATTTCTGTTTTGTTCACTGCTGCCTCCCAGCACGTTAACCACTTTGAACAGGTTAGCACAGTTTAAGAAACAGTTGTCTTACAAATGGTCAGGTTTTATAACAGCACAAAAAATTAAAACAAATATAGGTCGACAGAAACCATACATAGTTGTTGCAATAAATACATCAGTTTTATACAAGCATATAACTGAGAAAGTTAATTATGAGCTGTTATTCATGAATAATGTTATGTGTACTTTTCTTTGAGAGTATCTTGAACTCAGACTAGAATTACAGAGTGGGCATAGCATGTACACCTGTAGTTACAACTACTCAGGAAGAACAAGCCTTGGGGAGGGGCACTGCTTGCTTATTGAAAGTTAACGGTCTGGCAAATCTGCCTGCCTAGAAGACAGCACAGGCACTTTGGACAACAAAACAAGAGTCCACTCTAAATTACACACTGTACTAACTGAGACTTAACTTATATACTATTATGAAATTCTAATTTACTTTTGTTGCTAGCAGACTAGAAGTGGTAATATAAAGAAGAGAATTTGCTTCAACAATGCCACTTATAACTGCAATCTACTGTGGTGATATTTTGAATACTCTGTAAGAAATAAACTAAGAAATAAAAGATCAGAGGGCAGGGCCATAGAGGTCGGGTAAAGGTAGCACTCGGGAGGCAGAAATCAATCTGGATCTCTGTGAGTTTAGGGTCAGTCTGGGCTACATGAGATTAATTCAGTCCCAAATGGAAAAAGAGCCAGGGGGTGGTGACACATGCCTTTAATCCCAGCACTTGGAATACCATGCCTCTTCTCTCACTGCTTGGGAAGCATAAATGCCTTTAATCTCATCACTAAAAAGCTAAGACAAAAAGTGATATGGCAAGGCTGGAAAGATGGCTCAGTGGTTAAGAGCACAGATTATTCTTCCAGAGGACCTGAGTTCAATTCCCAGCAACCACATGGCAGCTAACAACTGTCTGTAGTTCCAAGATCTGACACCCTTACACATGTTATACATGCAGGCAAAACACCAATTCACATTCAATAAATAAATAAATAAATTTAAAAAAGAAAGTGATGTGGCTGGGCAGAGAGAGGAATGTAAGGCAGGGGAGACAAGAGTTCAGACTTTTGCCCTGCCTGCGCTTCCCTTCCCTTCCAGCTAAGTACTCAGAGGCATGCACTCTGAGGACCATGGAAACAGGATCCTTTCAGCCTGAGGATTCAGTAATGGTGAGAAACTTCTCTAATGGCTTGTTCCTCTGTTTCTCTGACCTTATAGGATTTACTCTGATATCTTTTATTATAAGACCAATTCTACTCTGTCTCTATTACTCCTGTCTCCAAATACTTGATTCATCACACCTAGGGATAGCAATCAAACTCTTTCAAAGGACAAAACCCAAATGGAATGGGATATAAGTACTTGTTCCTAGCATAGAATTTGTGTCAGTAAAAATTACTAATGTTCAAAGCTCTGGAAATGGAAAAACTTCATCTTCCTTGGAATAATTTTGAGCTGGAGAGAGAATATACTATTCATGTTGTTGTTATATTACCTCAAACATTTCCAGATCACAGTACCTGTGTACTACCATATCCTTACTCATCTTCCCAACTGAACACATACCTTCACAGCATTCTCCATATTTATTTGACCATTAAGCTCCCTACTTCTCTAATAAAACTTTCTAAAATTTGTAAGATGATTAGTGCTGTCAACTTGATAAAATCTAGAATCATGAGAGATGAGCCTGTGCATACTTGTAAGGTATTAACTTAATTGGGCTAAATGAGGTGGGAAAACCTAATGGGAAGGGGCCATTCTCCAGGTAACAGAAATGTAGCTAAGCAGCAGCTCCCTTCTGGCTGTGGATGTTAATGAGACCAGCTCTCTCAAATCCCTGCCACTGTGACTTCCACTGAACTGCAGGCTAAAATAAACCCCACCCTTCCTTCCTTAAGCTGCTTTTGTCAGGATATTTTATCATAGCAACAGAAAATAAAATTAAGATAATCAAAACACTTTTAGCAAACAGCAGCTGCTGAACTTCAAAACTGTATTTCCATTGGCTTCCAATGTCTTTAGAAAGATTAACTGATATTCTGTAAAAACAAGTGACACATGCCTTGAATATAACAAAAATTTTTTATATTAGTAAAAAATAATTCTAATGTATACATTTGCTGCTGAAGACATTACTAAAAAGTTGAACAGATAGTCTTGAATATCCAAACATGTGATTCTTAAAATAAATTGATGTCTAGATTTCTTCCAAAGCATGTCAAAAAGGGAAACTTAGTATGTAAATGAAAATCTAAATTGCTGCATTTAGATAAGTTCTGTATATGGCATGTTAGGTATATATTCTCAACAATCAAAGATCAAAGAGTCATACTAGATCTAGTCTCAGCTCTGCACTAGAAACCATTGGGAAAATAAATCATTTTACTTTTAGGGGCCAGTTTCCTAAAGAGTCTTATAAAGAAATAGGACTATACGACAAAGAAAACTTCCCTTTTAGCTCTTGAAATTCTAGGGTGCTGCAATGTAAAAACTACCCTTTGTGAGATACTTTCTGAGTTCACTAGTCTCATGTATACATTTAAGCATATCTATATTTGTTAACAAAGCAACCGACTGCTTTTAAAGACACTAAAAATCTAATTTAATTCAGCTTGTCTACATTTGTAAACATTAATAAAAACAGTACCTGTGAAGGAGAAAATGGTAGTGTTTTCACTGGTGTGTGTTTTAATGCTGTGTTACTCCCTTCATTGAATGAGCCATCACCAAGCTCATTGCCCAGAGACTGACCCACTCGTATTCTTTTCTTTTTTCTGAGGATAGTTGGTGGAGTGCTAAACTTGACCACATTTGGGGATGTTAGAGGAATAGCGTCACTATCTCCACCATTACAATTGTTCTTTTTCCCTTCAAGTACAAGACTGACATTAAATTGACATTCCATGGCTCCTTCATTATGTTGAATTCGCATTAGTTTAACTGGAGTAGACTTGACAGGAGAAGCAGCAGCATCAGAAAGATCAAAACTAGTAACATCACTCCATGCTACAGGATCCTACAAAAAAAAATTGAATTCTTAACTCATTAAGCTTTAACCTAGTTGTTAAATATGATCTGAATATAGGATGATAATTTCTAAAAAGTTATTTATAGCAGTAAAAAAAAAACTTTGTCTAAACATCTTTGTTTAATTAAGCAAGACAACCTTAGAAGAAAATATTACAATGTCTAATAATACCAATTTGGAATATTCTAAGATAAATTTTCATCTAATGTAGTAGCTGAAATTTTCAGTGGGAATATTTTACATAAAAAGAAAAGATTATTTTAGGCTATTAATAGAAAAAAATTAGTTAATCATAAGATCATTCTATTAAACAGAAAAATACTATGAAACTCTACATAACCATTTGGTAATATGTATGAAACATATACTTTGATTTAAAAATGCAGGTACGCCAAGTACATAATTTCATGTTCAACAACAAAGCTTTCTATAAATACTACTTTTACTGATGATACTGAAAATCTAGATGTCCTCTAAACATACAATAACAGCAATGCATTCAATAAATAAACTGTATTATAATCATATGATGGAATACTATAAAGCCTCAAAATTCAAGTTTAAGAAATATATTTAAGATCCACACATGATTATACACGCCTTTAATCCTAGTATTCAGAAGGCAGAGGCAAAAAGATCTCTGCATGTTCAAGGCCAGCCTGGTATACATATGGAGTTTCAGGTCAGCCAGGAATATACAGTGAGATCCTGTTAAGAAATCAAAGACAGGCTCATCATAAAAATATAACATGAATTACATGCGTGTGTAAACATCAATCAAGTCTAAAGATACATATTTAAACTTTCCTCTTTATAGATTTTCTAGTTTCTAACATTCTAGTAACTTAGTTAATTCATCTAATAAATAATGAATTAGGTTTTTAATTCTAAAAACAGTTTTTAAGATACATACTTGAGGAGGACTTAAGCTTTTTTTGGCTGAAACTTCTACAAAAGAGATCAAAATTAGGCAATGCTTAACACTTACGTAAATATCTATTAAATATTAAACTAAGCTTCTAAACATGAGATTGTTATTAATGTCATAATTTCAAACTTACAGATTCAATAAGTTCTAGAGTCTCTGCAAATTCTGGGATGGTCTGTAAAGAAGACAGTACAGCATTTGCTTCTACAGCTAGAAACTTTGTGGGAGAATTTTGCTGAGCAGAAACCGTCTGATTTTCATCCATGCTATAAAACTCAGTAGTGTGTTCCTCAAGGTTATTCAGTGTGTTAGACATGCTATCATCCATGAGGAAACTACCAGACCAGCTAGAAAAGCTTCCAGGTTGCTAAAAGTACAAAAGAAATTTGAATATTGTCATTCTCAAGATAGGCATGAGTTCATATTCTAAATAAAAAATTCAATGACAAACTTCGTATCATCATAGCTAAAAAGATATAGTACCAAAATAGCCTTTCTTTAATATTAGTATACAATTTGTTTCCACTAACTCTCATTCCTTAACTAGATTTCCTCTTTCCAAATAAATCTTAACAATGAAGTCACTGTCAATAAAATTAAAACCTGGCCTCATTTTTTTTTTTCCAAACTTCATTTCACAATCCCACTCACAATCCTACTCCTATGAGGATATCAAGCTTTTAACTTCCTAGAGAGCCTTTTTACATAGTACTGTTCTCTTTATCTAGAATGTTCCCTAACCCACTGTCCACTCAAATTCCAGTCTTGATTTAAGAGATAGTTTAAATATTAAGAAGTATGCTATGTGACTGATAATATACTTTCATCTGTTCTATTTACAATATTATCCTAATTCATCTATCTTGCAAATATATATAATATAAATCATCCTGGGTTTGAAGACTGAATTCAGATACTGAGAGATAGCTCAGTAGTTAAGAACACTGGCTGTTCTTCCAGAAGACCTGGGTTCAATTTTCAGCACCCACATAGCAGCTCAAAACTGTAACTCCAGTTCCAAGGGTTCCAAAACCCTCACACAGACATAAATGCAGGGAGCAAAACAGCAATGCATATAAAATAAAAAATGTTTCTGTTCAAGGCTGACCTCAAATAGTTCTTCCAAGAAGATATTCTCACTGTGAATCTAAAGTACATTTTTTTCCTATGTTCTTATAAAACTTTGTGTATTTCATCTTACTATATTCTCTTCTTTATCTTTGTTCTTATTGCAGATTAAATACTCTGCTATCAGGAACTATACTAGTTTTCTTTCTCTCTTTAGAAAAAAAACAGGCAACTTACTTATCTTGCAAGCCTCATATCTGCTATTATGATAATAATATAAGGAGATTTTGAAGAGTCACAAAGAAAAAATACTTGCAATGTGTATAGCACTATTCAAGAGAACTTTCTGAAATACAAAAATGTTCTATATATTCAACAACTTAGTATGGGAGCCAGAAGTCATATCTGCAAAATGTGGCTGGTGCACATGAGAAATTTTAAATTTTATTTAAAATTAAATATAGCTAGTAGCAAGCATATTCTTAAGAATGTACTACCCATGCCAGGCATGGTAGTGCATGCTTTTAATCCTAGCAGAGGCAGAGGCAGAAGGATCTCTGTGAGTTTGTGGCCAGCCTATAGAGTGAGGTCCAGGACAGCCAGGACTGTAACACAGAAGAACCTTGTCTTGAAAAACCAAAAATAAATAAACAAATGAATTAAATTAAATTAAAAGAATGTACTGCCTATTTTAAAGGAATCACTCAGTAAATGATTTCTACTATTTAGAAATTGGGGCAAGAGACATGGCCCTGTGGATATGAGCACTTGCTGCTCTTCCAGAGGTGCTGTGGAATAATATTTCTGTACACAGTAAAAGTGTGTTACTCTCATTAATAAAAAACTAATTGGCCTGTAGCTAGGCAGGATTTTCAGGGCAGAGGGAATGCTGGGAAGAAGGATGGTGTCTGAGGAGTCTCAAGCCAAATGCAGAAGAAGCAACATGGGAAGTTCATAGATGAGGTGAAACACACAGATTAATAGAAATGAGTTAACAATTATCCTGAATTTCTCAAGGTTCCCCCCAAAGATACCAGCACCCACCAACAATAGGAAGTAGTCTAAAGAACAATGCTCACATTCCCAATAGATGGGATATGAGTAGCTTTTGGTTATTTAATGGATTATAAATGTTATCATTGTTTTAAGGGGTGTGGTTACAAGTTGTTATTGGTCATAGTCAAAAAAAAAGTTAAACAAAAGAGTTAAATTCAAAGATCTCTTTCTAAATGAAAAGGGGGTTATAATACAGAAATAATAGAAAAAAAGTAGATTACTGAATCTCCTTTAATCCAATAGCACAACTATCAATCTCAAAATATTTTATATTGGTATGGATTTTGGTATATTGATACAGATTGAAAGTTATTTTTGTTATATTGTATGTATGTTTCAACTCTTGTTTGAGGTATTGTGTTCATGCAGCTCATTTAAAAATGTATAATTAACAAATACAAACTAATAGTCATCTATAATATGAAACTTATAATTTGGTATGTTTTCAAGGTCATAGATAGATATTCAAATACTTCAAAAACATACAGACTATGGAATTTAATATGTCTAATAACCTAAGACTTTTCATGACAGTAAGTCCTATCTGCTCCTAAAAGCACCAATCTACTTCATAAAAGAATGATGGGCATTAAAGAAACTCTGTATGGAGTTTGCTTTCTTTATGGTAAAAGCTAGCCACTGGGAAAAGAAAGTAACCTTGCTTTAATTGCTAACAATATACTGTCTAAACCTGACCAGCAGAACACACAAAAAGGTGACTGCCAAACTTTGCCAAGACAAGGTAGGATAGTCCTTCAAAATTCCCTGCTCCTCAAAAATGTCTGTTAGATATACTAGGCCTGTAAGCCAATATTGGATGCTCCAACATTACAGAAAAACTTTGGGTAACCGTCCAGACAGTCAAATGTCCCTGTCATTAGGTAACATACCTTCCTGAGATCTTTAATGATGTTAAAGACTAAATAATTAGACTTAAAAAAGTTTTCCTTAGTTATGATAAAAAGGTAAATTAGATATAAAATTTTAGACTACAAACATAAGATGAATAATAGAATATTTTATCTAAATTTGCCAAATACAAATGGACTGGATATTGTAACTGTAATTCTTGATAACTTTTTGTTGAGTATAATTTTACTCTTAAAGTCTAAACCTTCCTTTTTATTTTTATTTAGACAAAAAAGAGGAAATGCTGTGGAGTAATCCTTCTGTGCACTATGAAAATGTGTTGCCCTCACTATTAATAAAAAGCTACTTGGTTAATAGGTAGGCAGGATTTGGGGGGCAGAGAAAAAGTCTGAGGAGTCTCGAGCCAGTTACAGAAGAAGCAACATGGAAAGTTCATCAATGAGATAAACAAGCCTCGTGGCAGCACATAAATTAATAGTAATGGATTAATTTAAGTTGTAAGAACTGGCTGGAAACAAGTCTAAGCTACCAGCCAAGTATTTATAATTAATAATAAGTCTCTGAGTGATTATTTAGGAGTATCTTCTGGGATACAGAAAAACTCTGCCTACAAAGAGGATTCTGGTTTAGTTCACAGCAGTCACATGTGGGCTCAAATCATCTATAACTCCATTTTCAGAGGATCTCACACCCCCTTCTGACCTCTACAATTTACTTAGCTGAGTAAAGCATAATAGTAAAATAATAAAACAATTATCACATAATAGTTTAAAAAAACAAACACATATAAAGTATATGAAGCCTTTTAAAGTCAATAATTTTATCCTTCTTAATATAAAATGTGAATTACTTTAGCTAGTATATTTTTCTTAAGAGACTGGTATGCTACATCCTAAGCTAAGATTATTGGTTTAAAAATATTCTTTGATAACATCATACATGTATATAATATATCTTCATGATTTCCACCCACTATTTCCCTCTCTATCCACCCATACTCTCCCAACATGCCTCCAACACTATTGTTTTTTAAAAACAAAAAGTTGGACTGGAGTGATGACTCAGTGGTTATGAGCACTGTCTACTCTTTCAAAGAACCTGAGTTTGATTCCTGGCACCCACGAGGCAGGTCATAACCATTTGTAACTCCAGTTCTAGGGGATCTAATACTTTATTCTGCCCTCTTCAAGCCTCATGTATATGGTACAGATATATGTGCATGCAAAATACCCATACACATAAAAACTGGAAAATTAAAATTTTTAAATCTAAAAGTATTTGAAATTTTTTTTATAATTGTTTTGTTCTAGTTTTAATTTTGAAGTATTTGCAACAAAACCAAGGCCTTAAACATAGAAAAAGGCTCCTACCACTGAGCTACATCCCATTCCAAAGGTTTTCAGAATGGCTTAGGAATGACATAATCGTCTATAAATAAGGACTCTCTATACATAACTATTTTGTCACTTCTTTAGAAGAACTAAAATTAACATTAAAATAAGCATACTTCAGTCTTCCTATTTATTGATGGCTTGAAGTTTCAAAACAAAAACTACATTTCCTATAGTAAAACTCTCTTAAATACTGTAAAACAGTATTACTTGTTTCATGATACTTGTTAAAAATGTCAGTTATTCTATTAACAGTGAGTTCCCAATAACTCAACTTATTTGCCCTCCCATTCACTCTGAAATCAAGGAGAGGAAAAGCAACTTTTATCAGTGCTGATACTGAACCCAAGATCTCATGCATATTAGACAAATGCTCTACTACTGAGCTGTAGGCCCAGTCTAAGAAAACTCTTCTCTAAATATAAGGAGTCCAGATACCACTTTAAACATCTGAAATTCTCATCTAAGTACATCTTTTTTTTCTCTAGTCTGTCTAACAAGGCCTGTTCAAATCTAGTAAAATTTAAATTATTTATCTTAATTTAATACTCCTAGTTATTCTGACTAACCAAATCAAAGACATTTATATCAATCTTTTTCTTTTGAAAGAGTTATTTAGAGAATATAAAATCTAAATGTTCTCTCTGCTGTTATTACTATTTGGTTGTTTTTCAAGACAGGGTTTCTCTATGTAGCCCCAGCTGTCCTGGAACTTGCTCTGTAGACCAGGCTGATCTCAAACTCAGAGAGATCTACCTGCCTCTGCCTTCTGAGTGCTGGGATGAAAGGCGTGCACCGCCACCACTCAGCTTGCTATCATTACTTTTTCCAATTTATTAAATTCATACTATAAATAAACTAAAATAGAATTTTTCAAGGAAAATAAAAGTAATTTTAGAGCTTATAAATCTACCTACTGCATTTCTCATTTTATAAGCTTTTTCAATTTAATCCATCATTACATGGAAAGTCAAGTTTTTAAAAGCCTAATATGATACACACAAACAAAAACACAAATCAAAGGTTTTACTCTAAGTCTTTAACATTTATGATTTTAAAAACATTTTTTATGTATTCTAATACAGAACACTGTAAAATATACTGGAAGAGATGCAAATCATGATTAAACAACATCAAAATTGCAAATTAAAATGAGAAAAAAAGTGTCTGTATTAAAATGTAAAGTCATATTAAAAACACTCTACAGCTAAGATAAAGTATAAAAGCAGTCATATGAAGGACTCTTATAATCAAATGCAAACATATAAGCTTATCTCTTACAGATGGAAGCCTCTTTCTTCTAACTTCATTCTCAGCTGACATAAGAAGCAACTCAAGTTCCTTTATTTTTTTTTCCTTATCAGGATCTTCATCAACAAAGGGTTGCTAAAATAAGTCAAATAAAAGAAAAAAGGCACCATCACAATGGCTTTAAAATAATGTTTTCCTTTTTATTTTCTTCTATGTTGTAACCTCTAAAGCTTAATGCTATTAAATCCAAATGCTACCAACATTTTGTTGCTACTAAATCGATGTAGCACAATATCTCTGGAATCTAAAAAGGTATTTGGTTAAGTATTTTCAACTTTGCAAAAAAAACTGGGGAAACTTAAATTACAAAAAATAATAATAAAGACCTTATTTCAGGCATGATAGTGCAGATCTGTGATTTGGACTTTGGAAA
The DNA here is from genome assembly GCA_004025045.1 of Sigmodon hispidus. NCBI lineage: Eukaryota > Metazoa > Chordata > Mammalia > Rodentia > Cricetidae > Sigmodon > Sigmodon hispidus. The sequence continues at coordinate 132,490 of PVIH01003940.1, forward strand.
CAGAAAGGAGGGTTTCAAGTTTAAAGCTAGTCTGGGCTACATGGTAACACCCTATATTAACAAAGCAAAAAGAAAAGACAAAAACCAGGAGTAACGATATAGTTCAATTAGTAATTTGCCTACTGTAAAGAAGCCCTCAGCTCTACCTCCAGCACCACCTAAAACATGCACAGTGGGCACACCTGTAATCCCAACACTAGGAAGATACAAATACAAAAGCCTACAAATTCAAGAGCATTCTTGGGCATTTATCAAATTCAAGTCCAGTCTGGTCTACAAGACACTGCTACAAAAACAAATCAACAACAGCAAAAACTAAACAAACTAAAAAACATACTGCATTCCAAAAATATATCTGAAATAATTTTAGATAATTACATTGTAATGTATTTTATACAATTCAGCAACTGTTTGAAAAATTTAAGCTACAAGACCAAATCAATTACCACATCAATGATCAGCAGCACCAGTGTAGTAATTGATTTGGTTTATATTTTTCAAATTCATGTATGTACTTTCCTATAATTTTATAATACTCAAAGTAAAAAACCAACAATGTTCTTTATCCTAGTTTACATAAGAAAATAAGTACAAAACTTTGAAAACTATGTCAACACCCACCCCAGACACAGAGTTTTGCCTCTAACTTCCCAAGTGCTGGGATCACAGGTCTACAAATATCACCACAATTCCTCTATTTTGTTTTCATTTGCTTGATTTTTGTTGCTTTTGCTTTTCGAGGCAGGTTTTATTCTATAGCCCTGACTCACCCTGATACTTGCTATGTTGTTCTGCCTGCTTTGAACTGTGGCAATCCTTCCTGCCTCAGTTTAAAAACTGGGATTATAGGGAAGCAATACATAATTACTGTTTGCTTTTGTATTTTTGTTTACAAATAAAACTTACCTGAATAAAGGCAGATGTCTGAACATGTTCAACACAATTGCCATCAGGTGATACATACTGATAACCAGGGATCTAAAGAATAAGTAAAGCATTGCTATTAAAGGTTATACAATTATTAAAAGTTTGATGCCAAGAAAGCCTGTGATAAAAAATAGAACACTGAGCAGGGTGACACATGCCTTTATTGCTAGCACACAGGGGGCAGAGGTAGACAGATCTGTGTAAGATCTCAAGGCTAGACGGTGAGATCCTGCCTCAAAACATACAAAGACCTGGAGATTGAACATTGTCTAATAACTTTGAAAATTCAAAACTACAACAGTTCTTACTTAATAATTATATTGCCTGGCTCTAGAATATACTGATAAAACTATAAGTGTAGGGGAAAAAATTTATATTTTAGATTTGTATTTTTGTCTTTTGGTTTTGTGAGACAAGATTTTGTTACGTAGCCCTAGGAGCCAGGAGTTAACTATAAAGCGGAGGCTGGTCTCAAACTTGTGATCTTCCCACCTCGGCCTCCCCAGAGCTGTAATTAGAGGCATGTATCACTATACCTGGCTTCTAAGCCTAGCTATATCAGTCAGCCCTTTACCTACCATATTTCTAAAAGTCAGCTTTTGAGGGTTGCTCTACTGTCTACAGAAGAGAGATAAATTGTGTTCCTATTCCTATCACCACCTACTTTCAATATCTAAGTTAAAAGTCAAAAACAAAAACAGGGCTTTTTCTATTACTCATGTAAAAAACCGTAAGAATCACTCTGGCAATATACTAAGTATCATCTGCCTTGTTTCTAAAACATTTGTAATAAGAATTATACAATTGTATTAGAATTTAGTGAGCACTAGTAAAACATGAGATATTTGTATAAAATCTATCAATCAAATACAAATAAATCTATCAATCAAATACAAACAAATATTCTATAATGGTCTAACTAAATCATTATCTAATGCAAAATCATTACATCTAACTCTAACTTGGGACTTAACTTTGACAATACTCAATTAGAATCACATGTCACTCAACTTGGTAACTCCAATAAATTAGAAACTTATTTTTCTTAAACTTTTCAATAAAATTATGCCACAATATTTCAAAACCATATATTTTTTCTTCATGTAACACTTAAGAAAAATTAGAATTATTTTTTTCATAGTTTAAATTTTAAATGTATAACACTTTCTAAATTATTAAATGGGAAACAATTATTAAAATATCTAAAGATATCCTTATCTTTCCTACATATTCTGATTGAGATTGTCAAATAGTCTCTTTAAAAATAACTAATTATCTTTCTATAAATCAAAAAATTTTAGATGGTATTTTTTTCTAAAACAGATGGGAAACCTTGTAGTTTATGCTATTGAAATCTAGAACTCTGAAGGCAATATGTTTAAAAATAAAACAAAAAATTAAAATCCTTCAGATCAAGTGTCAGCAGATCACTATTGCCCCATATTTTTCTATTTATGAATTAAGATATCACCACTTCAAAGTGACTCTTTTAAATGTATATCTAAAAAATACTTAGCAATATTCATAAAAAGTAAAATGAAATAAAATCCGAGGCTCAGGAAGCAGACACTGTGCCCAATTTTATGTTTTGCTAGATACTACTTGGTCCTAACAGTCTTTACATTTTATGTGAAAAGAACTAAGAATTATTCATCATAAACCCATAAGAGACAGACAGAAAGGAAAAGATAAAGCAAGTCTTATGAAGACTCCTAAGAAATTTCTCACAGGTGAGTAAATGCATGTTGTAAAGAACAAGGCAGAGTTCATCAGTTTGAACTTGGGTAACCTCTAATAAATCTGTCAGAATGAAAGCTGAAATCACCCAAGAACAGAGCCAAGTGGAACAAGATTAAAAATCAACTATTTATTGTTCCCCAAAGGACTGCTTAAATGATGTCACTATTTCTCCCTTAAACTGTTCCATACTGACCTGTGAGACAGGCAATATTACAATTACACAGAACAATGTTTAAGGATAAACCATAGTAGATATGTGAAAGCACATCTTTCTGTCCACTGGACCATAACCACAAAGAATTAAAAGAGTACTGCTATATGCACATACTATATTTCTTAATGTGAAGATCACATATAAAAGGAAACTTTTAAATGAAATTTGTACTGAAATATTTGACAAAATTATGGCTTACATTTTCAGTTTGGAAATTTAAATGTCTATCTGTGTCACTGCCCAATACAAATTTAAATTGTCCTTAAAAAACAAGAACTTTACCCCATATAGCAACTAAAGAAATTGTTTTTAAATAATAAAGATATTAAAAATATGTGCCTGAACAGGTATGTAAAATTGATTCTGGGTTTGCAAATGATCCATAGTCGCACAAGGTTTGTGTTGAAGTTTTGATAAAGATCGCTCTGATTTTATTCCATCTTGTAAGTAGCCCTCCTGCTCCACTTTTCTTCTCATCGTAGAATTCCAATGATTTTTGATAGAATTATCAGTCCTAATAAATGAAAGTATATCATTTTTAAAGAAAACAGGATTCTACAAATGTTAGCATTAAGTTGCACAAAACATATAAAACACATTTTTACAACTAGTAAAATAATATTTAGAAGGTCCCTGAAGGTACAGAGCTTAAATTCTTACTGAAAGCATAGCAACAGGGAAGACCAAAAAAGAAATAAGTAGGAAAGCTATCATTGCAGTGTGATAACTAAAGACCTGTGATCTTTGACAGTGGAAGTCAGGAATAAATTGGCAGTACAAGAACAGGAAAAAGTCAGGCATAGGGTCATCAGACTGTAGTCTCAGCACTTGGGAGGCTGAGGTAGCAGGGAAGGAACTCAAACTAGCTGTGGACAACACAGCAAGAATCTGATCAAAAATAGAAACAGAAGAAAGTGCCTTCTGGATAAAAGGCATACCAAGTACAAAAGCCTCACACTAGGAAAAGGAAAAAAGAAAAACTATCAAAAAAAAAAATGTAGAGCTAGAGATATAGCTCAAGGGTAAAGTGCTTGCCTAGTAGTCTATAAATGAGGTCCTGGGTTCAAACCTCAATTTCATCAAAAAAAGGAAAGGGATACAAATTACAGACTGCAAGTATTCTTTACAATTTCTTAGAATATTATATTTATAGAAAGTGAATTTATCAATTCCCTTTATATCCAAGGTTCTTTTTATAAAGATGAACCTGAGGCTACTTGTAGTATAAATTCCATCCTGCATAAAATACTAGAAACCTACTTTGCTAAAGCACTAAGCTAGGTTCCACACAAAGAAAAAGGTACATAAAATATGTCAGAAGTTTGCAGCCCAGGATTAGTAACTTGGATGAAAGAAAATGTAACATTATGTCTTAATTTCCTATGAAATGAAGACATTAATGTCTCCAAAGTATGCAAATATTAAGAAGGGATACATAAAAAGGTGTATCAGTAACTAGAAAGTACTACCTAGAGACTACAGCTATAAAGCATGAAGATATGTATTCTGAGTGAGATATGAAGTTACCCAAGGTAGCCAGCTGGTCTGCTGTGCTAGAGACTGCCAGAAAGTATCTGAACAGTACAACGAAGAGCATACTTAGCACATAATGCCTTTGAGGAAAATGCTACACTTCAGTTACATTAACTGAAGTACTACTTTCACAACTTAAAGTATATCATAATTAAGAAATTAATTTCCTTAACATATTTCCACAATAATTTACTTCTGTCAGTGTATTTGCAATGCCCTAGTCTGGTGCACAGTACCTAATGTGAAAAAATTTCTAATTTAGATTTCATTTCATCAGCTCATACAAGGCTGTATTGCCTGACTAGCAATAATACAAAAACATGACTTATGGAGTAACATTATTTACATAACTTAAAGGCCTGAATGTTTTATTGTACAAATTAATCATATTCCTTACAACAAAATTTATTACAAATGGTTCCAAATGATTGCTTATATTATATAGTCTAAAGCTGAATTATAAATAAAAGAAAGGAGGTACTTGCAAGTAAATTCAGTAGTAAGGTAGCAAAGAACATGTTGAAGTGCAGAAAAACAATGTATATTCATTATATAAGCACCTTCCAGGAAGTAATTTAGCAATTTCTGCCCAGCGGTTTCCCAGTCGCTTATGTGCTTCATATATGATCCTGTCTTCCTCTTCTGTCCAAGAAGATTTCTTGACTTCAGGATTCAAGTGATTGTGCCATCTCTCTCTGCACTGCTTGCCTATCCTTCCTTTTAAATGTTTTGCAATTAAAGACCACCTTTTTGGCCCATATTTCTGAACTAATTCAATAACCTAAGAAGCAAAAACAAAGGTTGAAAAATCATTACCATGAGAAATAGTTATTTTAAAATGTAACTCAAGCAAGTCAAGGCTGGGGTAGTCACAGAGCATTTGCTGAGTATAAACAAAGCCCTGGGTTTCATTTGAAGCACCTCAGCAACAACAGAAAGGAAAAAAAAAAGCAAATTAAGAATGCCATTTAAAATAAACACATTAAATTTCATCTATAACTATAATTCACAAAAAGTAATTTTACAAATAGCTAATCTTTCAGCATACAGCAAATTCAAAAATCAGTACCTAATGAATCAAACAATTCAAGGGACTAATTAAGGAAAATAGTAAGTTAAGCCATTTTCACACAAAATTAATCCAAAATAACTATGAAAATTTTGAAATTTGTTTTTTCTACTTTTACAACATCAAGGAAATGAGAAAATAAGCTTCAACAAAAAGCCAAGTAAGTCCATTAGGAAGCAGAAAAGATCTAAATTTACTGACTTTTTATCTCCTCTTTTATCAAACTGAAAAAGTACAGTTTGTATATTTTTTCCTACTTTTAAAATTTTTTTTAGTTTACCTAAAATTAGAATAACAGTTTATCTCCTCAGCCTGCCTTATTTCAATGCTACTCTGACCCACTATTATATCATGATCCAAATATCATATAATCACTGTATATTGGTGTATTTAAATTTAACATGTATCAATATTTTCATGATATGTATCTACTTGTTATATTTTGAAAATAAGGTTTAAAGATTAAATGTGCAGCTTTGGTTATAGCTTTATGGTTGTTTTCCTGGTACTAGGTATGTTTAACAAGTGTTCTATCACTGAATTATATTCCCAGCACTTTTCTTACTTTCTATTTTGAGACAAGGTCTTATTAAGTTGCTCAGGCAGGCCTTGAACTTGCAATGCCCTATCTAGACCTACTGAGTAACTAGAATTATAGTGACTACCACCAAGACCAACTATTAAGTATCTTTTTTAAAAAAAAAAAACCTTTATTTATTTATTTATTTATTTGCCTTGGTGTTTGCCTGGAACTGGAACTACAGACAGTTGTTAGCTGCCATGTGGGTGCTGGGAATCAAACCCGGGTCCTCTGGAAGAGCAGACGGTGCTCTTAACCGCTGAGCCATCTCTCCAGCCCCTTAAGTATCTTTTTAAAAGATCTTACATTGTATTCTATTTACTCATTTTTTTGTATTACCATTTGCATATCATATACAAGCCATGGTGACTGTCAGAAGACTGTCCTCTCCTTCCACTGTGAATTTAGGAATGAACAGAGGTTGGCAAACTTGCACAGCAAACCACAAGATCTTTTACCACTTCAGCTATCTCTCCAGCCCAAAATCATACATTTCAAAACTTATCACTGGCCATAAAAAGAAAAAAAAGAATCAGATCAGTCCTGAGCCTAATGAAGTAACTTTTTGTTTGTTTGCTCTTCTGGGTGGTACTAATGCTCTAATTCCCCGAGTACATTAGCAATAGAGAAGCTTTAAAGAGCTTGAATTAAAGAGGAATTCCCAGTGGGAGGCAGATGCTTTTATTCTTCAACAGGTTTTATTGCTAATTGGTAGTAATAATTGTTTTTTATTATAAACCTTCTGGAAACATGATGTTTTGACATTTATCTAATTCTTGGTTCATTTAAGGTCAAGAGGAAAAGTTAAAAATGATTTCCTTACATATTAAGTTATTAAGTGTAAAAACAAAATTAGAATCCATAATTAACATTCTTAATGTTAATTAAATTTTGACAGGAAACTATCCTTAAATGTTGCTAAATCAAACTTTAAACAAGCATTCTTCCATTTATAAATGAAGTCCTCAAAATGGGCTATATTTATTATATGTGGTTGCACTCAATCTTGAGGGGGCTACTTTTCAAAATAGTCAATAATCGATTCTTATGCACACAGCCTTCATAGAACAATACCAAGTAACTTAAAGTATGAACCGTGAAGATATTTGGTTATTAAAGTGCTTTCCTTGAAATATGAAGACCTGAGTTTCATCCCCAAAAACATTAAAAAAAAAAAAAAAAAAAAAAAAGTTAGGCATGGTGGCTTGCACTTGCAATCTCAGTAATAGGAAGGCAAAAGAGCAGACCCATGATGCACATGCTCTACCCCTATTTGTCAAGTTTAAGGCCAATGAAAGACCCTACCTTATAAAAAAAAAATGCTGGATCACACCATCTTGAGGAACACCACCACCTAAGGTAGTCCCCAGGCCTCCACATGTATGTACATAATACATGTATGTCCAACTCCAACACAACTCATGTATGCCCACCTCCAACCCTACCATACACATACACTAAATACACACACACACACGCACACACACACACACACACACACACACAATTACACTTTAAATGTTAATAATAAAATAAATTTAGCTGGGCAGAGGCAGTGCACATGAATCCCAGCACTCAGGAGCCAGAGCCTAGTCTATGGAGTGAGTTGTAGAATATCCAGGGCTACACAGGGAAACTTTGCCTTGAGAAACAAACAAACAATAAATAGATAAAATTAAACACATCTAATAATAAATAACCTAATTAATCTATTCCAGATGGTGGGTGAAAGTAAAGAACTAGCTCCCACAAATTATCCTTTGATCTCCACATATAAGCTGTGGCATGAGCATGCATGTACATACATGTGTTCAAACACATACACACAAATAAATAAAACTTAAAAAATTTTTCAAAAGAGCATGAAGATGTTACCCTCTGATCTTCTTCTTTAGTCCAAGGACCCTTTATCAATTCTGGATTTAAAACCTTCTGCCATCGATGTTGGCACTGAAAATCAGAACGGTTCTGAAAGAAATTGAACATTTTTATTATTGAGTGTCTCCCAGGAATTTAAAAACCCCAAACTTAAGTATAACCATATGAACAAAATATGAATGAATAGTATATTTAATATTAAACTTTTACATGTAATATTTATTTTACATGCCTAGAATTCTGATTCTGCTCCTTTAATTAATCAGAGTTAGACTTCAATTTGAAAATAAAGTATGTACTTCTATACTGTTCTTTTAACACAGCAAGACATACTCCATAAAAATTAACCCAGAATTGAGGAATAAATGACAGTAGGCAGAAAACTATAACAAGTGGATATATGACTTTAAACATACCAGGGCAAATTCATATAGTACAATAGTTTAAAAAAAAAAAACCCTAAATGTATCACTAGACTTTATATGGTATTAAAAGTATACTTACAAATAATGTCCCTTCAAATTATCAATAAACATGAAACATTTTTATAGAAGATATACATTATTCTTCAGTTAGGTAAGTTAGGTTGACACTTTTAAAAGAAAATAAACTGGGGATACAGCTCTGGGGTATAGTGTTCCAATAGCATGAACAAGGCCCCAGGTTCAAATCCAGTACCAAACACAGAAAGAAAAAGAGAAAATGAAACAAAGCAATAAATAAATGAAGCCTTATTTTAATCTGGTCATGACCAAGTATCTATAAAGTAGTACTCAGATAATAAATAATAATGCCTACTATTTTCTTATCAATTTGTAAAGCTATCTGTTCAGATGCCAGATACTAATCTAAAAATATATAAGGTGCATATATAAAAAAGATAAGATATATATGCATATATAGTCTCTAATAAATGCCTTTTACCACCAAAGCTCATTAATTTATTTAAAATGAGCTTCTTCATTTATGGTTTCCATCTATCAGTGATGATCCATGTTAAGGCTACTACTCTGTGTCAAACCTATGTTAAACCAGTATACATAGATTCTAGTTTAAGTTGCTTTTATTAAACACCTGCTGAATGTAAGGAACTATACCAACCTTCTTCTATTTCCAAATCTCACAATACTATAGAAGCAAGTAGCTGAAGGTCAAAGACATTCACTAATTTTTCTAAATTAACAGAACTGATCATTTGAATACAACTCCACAAGCTACGTTTTCTTCCCCCATGATTTGATCTCAGTTTTCAGGTTACACCAAGAGATACTATAATAATATGGAAAAAACACAGGTAACACTGTTTCTGAAATCAAAGTAACACTGAAATTTAAAAAAAAAAATGAGTTAAGATAAGTTAAGAAACAAATGAGCACATGCAAAACTACTTTCATAGTTTATTAAGTTATATGCCAAAGGATATGTGAATACTGGTATGGCGAACAAACATAATTTAAAAAAATACATAGCCAGGTGTGGTACTTCATACCTTCAATTCCATCACTCAGGAGAAAGAGGCAAGCAGATATCTGAGTCTGAGGCCAGCCTGATTTACATAGTGAGTTCCAGGCTAGCCAGGTGAGACTCTGGCTAGCTCAAAAATAAAATAAAATAAAATAAAATACCTAAAAACATATGCATTAAGTGATAAACCTAACAATTTTCTTTATTTTATTGATTAGCTGTCAAAATGTCTTAATACTAAAATTCTTTCAAAATATTTTAACATATATAACAGTTGAGGATGTAGATCTGTGATAAAGTGGTTGCCTAAATGTAAAGGCCCTAGATTTAATTCCTAACATACAAAAAAAGCAAAACAAAAAAACATTTATCACAAATATTTGTAAAGTCCTACCCAAAATTAATGCCATTTTTTTTTTTGTCTTACAGTTGTAGTCTTTTTAGGCCCCTGGATAAATGCTATATAGGTTGAGTATCTTTATCCAAAATTCTTAAGACTAAAAATGGTTCAGATTTCAGGATTTTTGAGGTTTAAAAAAAATTACATATATATAATTATATATCTTGGAGATAGGACAGATGAAACTCATTCATGCTTCATATCTGCCCTATACATATAATAGTTTTATACATGTTAAGTACACCTGACATTTTTACTGTGACATACTACCCTAAGTCAAGTGTAAAACATTCTATTGTGGCTCTCAATAAAGTTGTGAATTTTGAAACACTTCAAATTTCTGATTTTTGGATTTGAGGTACTCAGCCTGTACTAGAAAATTACTTCCTAAACCATTAGCAAACAAATACAAACATATCAGAAAAAAATTAATCAGGTGTTTTAAGAAATGAAACCTAAACTATACAGACACAGTTCTGAAAAAAAAATGTTACTCAAAGCCTTAAGTAAAACATGTTATTACAGAAATATACCTCACATCTCACTTACTTGAAGATGACTAGCAATTAGAGTCCAATCGTCAGTTCCATGTTGTTCAACCAACTTCTTTAACTTGTCATCCTATTAAGAGAGGCATAAAAATTAAAAATCTTTCCCCACTCGTAGCATGTAGATGGCATTCTCATTCTCTCAAGTCATGTACTCATTTTGAGAACAACTAAAGTCACTATCACACAAATTCTTCCATTTACCATTCTGTTTTAGCGAATCCTAAACAACCAGTTGTTCATGTCACTGCTGTAGGGTTTTTTTGTTTGCATCTTTTTTCTTTTTTTCAAGACATGCTTTCTCTGTGTAACAGCTCTGCTGTCCTGGAACTCACTCTGTACACCAGGCTGAACTTGAACTCAGATCCACGTGTTTCTGCCCCCCCCCACTGCCTGGCAGTGTAATTGATTTTTTTTAAATAGAATGTACAATTGAGTTGATGGATAATTTGTCCTGATACTGTTTTTAATTATTATAATACTATTTATAACTGTAATAGTATTAATTGATAAGTATGAGTAGTAAATGTGTCAGGTACTCACTTCATCTCTTGTCCATTTTACTCTGTTCCAGAGTTTTTTCAATCCTTTTTGCTGAGGTACTTCATAATCATGATCAGCATACTGTAGGTCATCGTCCTCATCCTCACTACAAAAGAATACAATATTCAAGCTCAAAATTTTTATTTAAATTATTTAATTCAAACATTGAATCTATATATGCAAGTATGACTAAAGAAGCTACTCAAAATAAACCATATAGTCTAAAGATTAATCAAAGTATAGAAAACTGAGTCCTAAAAGGGGAAGATGGAATAATAAAGGGCACTGAAATATATGTGATATGAAAGCAAAGGAGCTATTTGAGGAACAGGAGAAGATGGGTGAGGAAGGATGGTCAAAGGCAAACCAACAAGCTACAAGTTCAGTTACAGGCACTACCTCAAAACCTAAGTTGGAGTATGTCAAAGAAAACACTCAAGATTGTGTTCTGGCCTCTACAAGCACATGCACACATGTGTACATAGACACACACATACACAGAGAGAATAAAACTAGACATAATATTTGAGGACATAAGATGACTCAAGAATATTGATATAGTGAAAAAAATCAGAACCTGAGTTTATATGAAGTGAAAAAAAAGAAAAAAAAGAAAAAAAAAAAAAGAACAGGGAATTTAAAAAAATGAAGCCCTGAAAGGAGGCAAGCCTCCATGATAATCTGAATTAGATGATACTGAGGATTGAAAAAATTAATGAGCATCTGAAAATGACACAAACATTTACTCAAAACTTCTTAAGTACTAAAAGTTATGTCAGTCTATTAAAATTTCCCTCTAAAATTTTCACAAGGGCTGGAGAGATCCTTTAGGGGTTAAGCATACTTACATGCTTTGGGCCTGGGTTTGGTTTCCAGAACCCACATGGTGGCTCACAATCATCTATTTTAGGGGACCCAGGCACACACACAGTGCACAACACTAATACACACAAAAACAAATTGTTTAAAGAAACCTTGCTAAGCATAATGGCACAGGTCTTCAATCCCAGTACTCAGGAGGTAGAAGCAGATGTATCTCTGTTTGAGGACAGCCTGTTCTAAATGAGCAAGTGTAGCTACATAGTGAGATCTTGTCTAAAATAAATTTAAATAAATCATTAAAATAAAAGAAACTTCACAACCCTAAGAGAGGAGTATTACCACTATGGTCATTTCCTGGAGTTTAAAAAACAAACAAACAAAAACTAAGAAAAAAACACTTGAACTTAGAAAAGTAACTTCTTCCCAAAGTCTCACCAAATATACTATGGCTGAGTTCTAAAGCTCACTGCCTAACCACTTTAGTGTACATAACTTATTGGAAAATGGGGAAAGCATACTAAGAAACTGTAAGTTACCAAAGGCAAAATGAGAACAAGGTTCTAATTGTGACTTTATAATCCTAAATGTACTAGCCTCTCACAACTGTAAGATGACTATAATATCACCAACCTTTAAGAAAAGATAATTCAGTATTATGTAAAGAGATCATATAATGGTATTTAAAATTATTTTTCTTACTAAATTTATCTCCTAAAAGTTCATTCTGATTTCAAATATCAAGTCTGAAGATTTGTGTGCATCTAGTGTAATATATGAATGACTTTTAATATACAAATGTAATATACAAATTTAATCATTCAAAAAATAAAAGTTTAGCTCTGGATATTATGTACACATAATATATGCTTTGTAAAAACCCCTAATTTCTTCTGACTTGTCAAATCCATTTGATCAAAATTTTTCATATTTGGGCAGACAAAACATTAAACTCCGCTAGTCTCTTAGTTATGATGCCTATAATTGTAACAATAATCTGCTAGTCCTTAATATTGTTATCAAACTATATGCCTCAAACCATAGTATTAAAGTAGGAGTAGGTATTAAAGGTATTTCCTTTCATTTCTACTACTAGCACCCAACATCTACTATGGGAAATATCATGGGATTAACCAAGAGCACACAGTAACATGGAGATGCTTCAAGGTCCAGGGATTTCAATGTTCTAAGTAAACTTCTTAACTGGACAAGGCTCCTTACTATAGTAGAGTATCTGCTCTTTCTTATCTTAATGCTAATCACTTTTGCCAACCTGCCCAACCAAACAGTAAGCTCAACAGTGTAAAGACCAAGGTTACCATGTTTACCACCCAAACCAAGAAGAAAACCTGCCATTCAAATATCTGTCAGATCAATAAATAATGCCTGTATTCTGCCTCCTCTTCTAACTGCTTCATACTACAAAATTTTCGGTATTCTATTTCAATCCATCCAAAATGTCTGCCTTCCTCAGTACCAATATGATCTCAAAGTAGATATAAGAAAGAAGTAAGGGGGGGTAGGTAAACCCCTCTGGAACAGTGGTTCTCAACCCAAGGGTTGTGACCCCTTTGAATAACAATCAGATATTTACAATAGTAAATATCCACAACAATAGCAAATTATAGTTATGAAGTAGCAGTGAAATAATTTTATGGTTGGGGTCACCACAACATGATGAACTGTATTAAGGGGTTACAGCATTAGGAAGGTTGAGAACCACTGCTCTAGAAAGAGGGGGAAGACATTCTTTTTTTTCTTTTTTCATTCAAATGTACCCAAGTGGTAAAATTTTAAGAAGTAGAAACTGCTAAAACAAACTTTTAAAGGAAATTCAGCACACTAGGGGTTGGTTAAGAGTATCTAAATCAAGCCTAATCTTTCCTGGAAATGCCCCAATAACATTACCACTTCCTGACACCCCCAAAACTGAAGTTCTTTTCATCCTCATTCCTCTCTGGCCTCAAGAACTTCCATCACAATACATTCAAAACTAATTTTTAACTAGGTTATCTCTGTACCAATACAAATTATAATTTAAAAATGTGCCTGTACCTTAAAGTTCTTAACAAAATCTTTTAAGGATATGAATTACAAAAGTGTTACTTTGGTCAAAAAGATTAGTCACCAAGAAGTAATTCTTCTAAAATCTTGCTCACTTTAAAACTCTGTTCTTTATGTTTTGCCTGCATACTCTGAGAAATTTCTATTTCTTCATGAAGTTGTATTGTTTTGCACTAGGATGGTCATCAGTTTCAGTCAGTGAGCTATACAGTCCATTCAGCATGCAGGAAGCTGGGTTGAGTGGGTGAGGGCAAGGACAAGGGAACACTAAAGTAGGATTCTTAGAATCATCTCTACCACTGGGACTTTCCTAGCATGTGACTAATCTACCTCTTAATTTTAGCCTAAACTTCTGTGCATGGGCTTCTTTTGTTTTGATTTTTTTTTCTTCAGAGATGAGTATTAAACCCAGAGCCTTCATCCATGCTAGACAAGCATAAAGCTACATCCCCAGGCCCAAGTTATTTCTAATATACTTGATTGTTTAAAACATAATACAATTTCTAGTAATGTAATTTTTAAAAAGCCTAGAAATGTATCAGTTTTCACCAGTTGTAACAGGAAAATGGCTAATTCTGCTTATAATTTACTAAGAAAAAAAAGGGGAGTGATGGAGCCAGCAAGAGGACTCAGAGATAGCTATGTAGGACTGACAATCTCAGTTTGATGTCCAGGACTCACATAGTAGAAAAAGAGAATTGACTCCTGAGAACTGTTATCTGACCTCAGCACAAGAGTGTATGTATACTTGGTCATATTTTTAATCCATATTTCCTCAAATATCAAATAGTTATAATAAAAATACAAAGGTGGTCATAATGGCTTATATCTGTAATTTCAACACTGAGAGGCTGAGTCTGGAAGATTTTATGAATTCAAGTCCAGCCCCGGTTACATAGTGAGATGGTGAACTTGAGGCTATCCAATACTATAGACAGAGATCCTGTCTCAAAAAGAAATCTTTGTTATACCTTTTGAAATTAGGCAACTGTATATTTAATTATTTTCAGTTCAACTGCACTCAAATTATGAGAATTTACCAAGTTGATTTAACAAAGTGAAATCAGGCCACCCAGTGGTTAATATACTGTACTGCATGTATGAATACTGGCTTCCACTTCTGGACTACAAACCAGTATTATTAGAGTAAGACAAAGTTTGACTTCAGATGATCTGAACCATTACTGAAATAAATACTGAAAAGAGTTCTATATAACTAGACATAAACAAAAACAATGGAAAATATTTCTAATTCATTTAGAGAATGTATATTTTTTAAAAAAAGAATGGGAATAAAAGCTCTCAAAATAGTATATACATTAAAACTGCCTTACAAACTAAAAAGTCCAAAACCCTTAAATGAACAACAACAACAAAAAAAAGCTGAAATAGATCGTATCTGCTTTCCCACGATAATACTGCTAAAGGCAAAGCTGACTAAAAAAAATATCCTTTCTCACAGTTCTACATTCACTTTCACTCATATTTCTGGAAACAACAGCAAAGCTGCTACACATATACACATACACAAAAATGCATACATGCTACTAAGGAAAAATTTGCTGTGAATACAGTTTCCATCTTATTTTTAATCACTCATTATCTTAAGTATAAATATCTTAACCTGAACCTAATAAGTAGGCTTTGCAGCATCAGAATTACCGTAAATTTATTTTAAGTGTTTAATTGGCCTTTAAAAACTAAACTGGGGCAATAAAGACAGCTCAGCAAGTGTTTGCTGACAAGCCTGTCCACCCGTGTTTGCTACTCAGGACACACATAGCACACCGAGTGAACTAATTCCAGATAACTGCCCTTTCACCTTGTACACCTTGGCACGTATGCATGCATGTGCACAAGCACGTGAAAAAAAGAAAAAAATTTAAGCACCAAAATAAAACTACACTTATTTTACATAAAAATTCTTAAAAATCAAATGCATGTTGTTAATAGATATTCCAATAAAAGAATTAGCTATAAATTACAACATTAAAACCCCCATTAGGCTCTAAAACTATTTTAAGTCACAATACTACATGACTTTTTCTATATGCAAATCTCAGTGACAGACTCTGCAGCCATTAAAAAAGTAAAAAGAACCAATCTTTCAATTATTTCATACTTAGGGTAAAGATTTTCTGCTCTTAGCCTGTGGATATCACTGAAAAATGCCCAAAGAAGCACATCAGAGATGGTGATTTCTCACCACATCCTCTATCCATATATCCCAGAGAAGTATAGTTTCACTGCAGCACAATTACTCCAGACCTCTAATTCTTTACACCATTCTATACTGGTTCAATTAACTAGCAAGAAATAAAAGTCAACAGTACAATTAATGTTTAGAAGTTAATTCATTGTACTGTTAATAAAATAATTTACAAGATGTAATTGTTAAATCATTTCTCCTAGCTTACTATCAGGAAGCAAGATCAACTGTGACATGAAAACACAAAAAACTGAGAGAAGAATGTGACATTCATATATATCAGTATTTAACAGTAACTTTTAACTAAATGACAGTGACAGAATTAGCCAAGGTACTGTTTCAAGTAAGATTAACAATGATTCTAAGTAGATAACTGCACACCATACACAAGGTTCTCTTATTGGCTTGATATATTCACTTGTCACTTTATAGCATTTAAAAACACTGTTAGACTTCAAAAATCAAAAAGCCTAAATCCGTATCCTTGACGTTGTAGACCAGCAGTTCTTACCTGCATGCTCCCGTTTCCATCCCGAAAAAGATAAATGGCACCATCCATAGACATTTTTGTTTGGGGGCGGCGGCGGCTACTGTCTTCTACTGAGTTAAAAATGCTGCTAAAAATTCTACAACTATTTTACCCAAAATGATAACAATGTCAAGGTGGTATGCCCATTTGTTCCACTTCAACGTTCAATCTATTCTATAGCTGTTACACATAAGACTTTAATTAAATTTATGTGATATCTGCAGAACTATCTTACATACAACAGATGCTTAATAAATGAATAAAACATTTTATGTGTCGTTATTTTAAAGCTAAATATGAAATGATTGACTCCCAGACTAAATTCCAATTCAGGAAATGCAACTCTAAGATTTCTAAGGCTGAGGATCTAGATAAATGGAAGTATTTGGAAATTCTGCGAAATACTTTTCAGGCTTCCTTAATACTCTAGATTTTTGCCATCTGATTATTCTACATACTTTAGGAGTAGCTATTACAATGATATAAAATAAAAGCTAGGTTCATAAAAGACATTCTTGCACACCTCTGAACAACAAATAAAATTGTGTCCTACTTGTTACAACACAGATTGAAACAAAATCAAACATGAACACTCAGAATGTAACTACCACACATTGTTTTAGGATCAAGTTTACCCGATGGCAACAACGTAACAAGTTTCTCAGAAGATCCTGAGGCGGGGGGGGGGGGGGGCCGG